>JABFQC010000955.1:0-22007 GCA_022817085.1 Psilanteris sp. ZL-2020
TGAGTCGTATTCATAGCAAGTTAAAAATTACGTTTTTTTCGAAAAATTTCGTGAAATGTAATGGCAACTGAATTACGTTATATATTACGTATTTTTACCGAACTGGGTTTACAGTGTATAGTAATTTTGCAGTTTTTGTTTCAATATCCTTGGAATGCCAGACTTATAGTAATGTTTAATATAACTTTTTTCTATATGTGTATTATTCTATAAGGTTTCAAAATTCACTTGTATCCCTTAAGTCAAATCTTTCATCATAAATTTAATAAATCTTAATAATTTCGTTTTCGTCGGCAAAATATGATTGTAAAATGATATAAGGCGTGTTCCAAAAATGAGACATCACTAATAACTATATATACTTGTTACTAAGGCAATCACTCAAGCTTCATTTTGCAAATAGTATTTAAACTTCGCACTTAAAATATTGCGTAAATTAATAATAATATTACTGTTAAAATTGAATTCAAATAATTCGTTTTGTTCGAATTTAGATCTTAGAACATAATTAAAAATGTAAAATAAGCGTACTTCAAATATATTACAAAAGTATACTTTTTGAAACTTTTGTTAAAAAAATAATCAAATTAGCAAGCAGATCGATTTTAATTCATTTGAAAGCCCCCTCCACAAACGAAGCGTGTCACTATGGCATATTTCACTAATTCGACACAGAATGTGCACTAACCATACGCAAACCAACCACCTTTTCTCCACGAAAGATCTAATTTATAAAAGACATCTTAAAATATAAGATCTTTGCGTTTTAACACCATTTCAGGATGGAAACTTCAGTGTGGTCCTATGAATTTTTGAATGGCGCCGTTAAAAGATCATATTACCAAACAGCTAACTAAAACTACGCGCAACGGTAAAACAAGATGTTTCTACTTAGCATGAAATTCTTCTTAAACATGTGCAAAACTTATTACTACTGTAAACATTATTTATGGAATGTTCAAGAACGCGTGAATGCGTAAATACAAATTTATATAAATTCAAATTTTATTTGTTTATTATAAAAAATTAGATTTTACGTAATTTCTGTTTACCGGATATATTTTCAACGATAATCAGAAATATTGAAAAATTCATGATGCATTTACATTTGCAGCGTGAAAAATCCAAAATCAAATAGAAAAAGGGGCGGATCGGTAATAACTTTGTCCGAATTCGCAACGCAAGAAAAAATGTCAAGTTATCGATACACTGAAAGGGTTCGATTTCTGTATCCTCGTTCTACATGATTTGGTAATTTATTGGCTTTAATGTGCATGGCAGAAACCAGCATTGCTACACTAGAAACTCGCCTAACCAGGCGAACAACACTCAATGTTTAAAATGAATTCAACACATTAGGAAACATCTGTCTGTGTATAAACTTGATTGCTGAAATAAATGCACAAAATATTGTTAGTGTACTGATTCATATATGTTGTATTTTAAAAATATATCATAAACCAATAATTTACATGAATATTAATTTGCAAAATATTAACTCACTTTATAATATTATATAAGTAAAATATCTGGTTATTAAATATTGTATATCTTATTAATTATTTTGAATAATATAATAATAATAGTGATAAATGAAAGAATAATTTTAAGAAAGAATTAAACTGTAATTACAACTTAAGAATATTATATTACATTGAGAAAAATTTGATTATAAATATTGTAATGAATTATTATAAAAGTGTTGTATAGTACACAAATAAAGAAATTTGTAATGTCATATTGTAAAAATACCAATAAATATCATATTTTTTCTTATATTTATTTTAAATTTTGTCATAATTCATGTAGAATTTTACAATGTGACATTACAAATTTCTTTATTTGTGTACTATACAACACTTTTATAATAATTCATTAGAGTATTTACAATCAAATTTTTCTGAGTGTATACAGGGGCATAAATAAGGCATAAATTTATATAAAAAATGGTTTTGTTTTAAAATAGTGAAAATATGTTGGATCTACAACGAGAGGTGTGTTAATTGTATACCGTTTTAGACATTCCGTGTTTATAAACAGAGCGGCTAGTTTTACTTAGAATTCGATTGTTTTCATTTAAACAAATTGTTCGTTTTAATGTTACAAAGTTTCTGTGTCGAATCAATGTTTCAGTCATCGTGGACATTTTGTGTTGATATATTCTTATTGTCCGAAATTAAAATAAAATATTATACAGTATAAATTCATTTTTTGCAGTTCATAATATTACGGTAATAAATAATAATAAACGTTTCCCACTTTAACCACATTAACTATGAAAATTAAAATTACATTAAATTAATACATTTAATCTATATCACTAAGTAGAATAATAGCGACCAACATTTTGTATAATAAGAATACAACATAATTTCAACTTTCTATATACATTTATTAATAATATACAAGAACTATACAACAACAATAATAACAACCATAACATATGTATTTTGGTCACGAACGTCGACAAATTTTGGCGATACACGGACAAAATGTATATATCACACGACTAAATAATAATAATACTCAAAGACGTTCACTATAGTTCCATCAAAATATTATTTCTCGGTGTACCCAATTTACAAAGTTCAAACCGAGTTCCCCATTGAACGTTAACATCTCCCACGACAAATAAAAGTTATTCAAATAATTCGTCTGCGTGATTTGCATTATATAAACACCGAAGTAAACTCCATTCAAACGACTGCATGGATTTCATTACGCATGACTAAAGCGAATCGTCGTTCCACGGTTTACATTGAACTTCTTAAAAGGGAAAAACGCAGAGAAAAGCGAAGAAAAAACGTGCATCGAACGAAATTTGTTGCCGACAACCTGCGTCGGTTATAAACAACCCGCGCGTGTACTTGCACAGACCGAGCGCCGCGCACACTGGCACGAAGTAAGCGGCGGTAATGTCGGGGCCCCCGTGGCGGGGACTGTAATATCTCGGGCCTCTCCTTCAACCTGGTCCGCTGCTCTCACGTACACCTTTATGCCTCTCTCGGTTCTCGTTCCTTCTCCATTCCTGCAACTCGAAAGAGCGGAGGCCATCGCGCACACGTATACCTTCTTATGATGCAGTGCGCGCCTCTCTATTGCCCAGCGTACACCGACGTGTACGATACGTTCGGTCGCAAATCAATCGAATTTCCCGACGGGTTTTTCGTACCGGACATGGCCCTGCGCCAATGACCGGATAACAGTGCGGTCATTGTTCCACGTGTTATCAAAATGGGGGGGCGGCGGACTACAATCGCATATCGCAAGCCATGCTAAAGTGAAGGGATTCGGATCCACTGAATCCAATAAGGTAATTTTTGTTTGTCAAATCGCGAACTTGGGTGTGCGGTATTTAACGGCGTATAAAGTTTGATGCAAGAATGCCAGGAATTTTGGTGTCAAGTCAAGTTCAAGTAGTGATGGCGTGACGGGGTGTTGGTACCTGCGCAAAGGTTTCGTATATATCATATATATAAACTACGCTGCACAATCCTGGATCACCGTGCGTGGGTTGCGATGAGATAGTTTTAAGAAATTCCGATCCAAAAATTAACGACACATAATAAGGAATGCCTGATTCATTTTATCTAATTAAACATGCGCGGAAGCTGAAACTAGTTTGGTGGTGTATGTGGAGGTATAAATTATTACGTTGGATTCAAGTTAATTAGAAGAACGGGTATTTGGGATGTGGAATTATAATTGATTGGGAGTGATGTTTGTTTATTTGTAGTTGGTTTAATGTTTAACGATCGGTGGGGTGTCGATTTGTAGTTTAGAAATAGTTAAAACTTGGTAAGAGGATGCGAATGGTTTATTATCCGAGTCCGCATTGTCAATTGAATAACGGTACGTTATTAACTAACATGTGAATAGATCGGAGATTCAGTTGGATAAGGATATTCATTCACTGAGAGAGTATTGGTTCTGTAAAATGAAAGGGGAAATTCCAAAAGAAACGTAGCCACGAAGAAATGTGTCATAACATGGGATATTTGTTTTTCCAACATATTGAGGGTTCGCTGGGACGAATTGCGATTAAATTTTTGCATTGGTTTCTGAAGCTGTTAATTAATGTTTTATGTAACATGCTGATTATAATAATTATTTATATGTATTGTTTATTGAAGTTTAATATAATTTGTTGTAGCACGATTGCGCTTGTAAAGTAAGTTGTTTGTAACATGTTTGTTTAAAAATGGGATGTTAAACACTTTTTATTTTCAATAAATTTGAAATACAGATTGAGTGTAATGTGATATAACTGTGAGATGAGTACGTCATTTTTCAGTCAAGATTCTGAAATAAAAAGTTACAGCGAGTGAAATTGTGTTCAAAGAGGCCGAGTTTCTCTACAAAAAATTGTTTTAAAATGTAGTTATACCGGATTCTTTTAAAAGAGTGTGTTTATCTTAAATCGAAAAAACACTTGTTCTTCTTTTTGAACTTCTTTTTTTTTACGCGTATACAATGTTTTTAAATGGTTGACTTCTTTTATAATAAACGCTCTGCGGTGCGGAGCGTCGGAAAGGTTAATAGACCTTCGAGGTTTTCCGCCAGGCATGCATTGGGAAATGGAGTATGCAAATGTATTAAATCATTATTTCAATTAAATCGTGTAAACCTTGAAAAGCACTCAACTTATGAAATATTAAAGCAAGAATCTAATTATCATAAAAATTGCTATATGAATAAATGTTCAGTTATTAAATCGGCGTGCAATTTTCAGATTTTATCAAAACAACGCAAATTAATATTGGCGATAAATAATTAATAATTAATTTAATTAAATATTTTCTTTGAGTAAATAGTATTCAAAGTTGCACTGAGAAAAAAAATCTTTAACAATTTACTACATATATCAAAAGTGGACGATACGAGATAATACAAGAAAAATTACTATACAATGTAGTAAAATTGCCAATGCACATAATAATATATTCAAACTATGTAGAAAATTTTAATATATAATGTAGTAATTTTTGTTTGTTTTCACGTATCGTCCATTTTTAATATATTATATAGTAAATTGTTAAAGATTTTTTTTCTCAGTGTTGTGATGATAAATGACGTGTAATGAGATTTTTAAAAGTATATTTAAAAGTTTAATATTATGAAACTTAATATAAATAGTTTAACAAAATAAAGTTCAATTAATTGAATTATAACTGAATTTATATATGCTAAAAATACATTAACTTTCTTATAATGAACACAGATATTGTAAAGAAGGCCATATACATTCTCAAAATGCCTTCGCTTATTCTCAATGTGCTACATTCGACTGCAAAGTATGCAGCATCATAATAATATCAATCCTACAGTATATAAATGTTATCTTAATAGAAATAAAATATGTATTCGGATTAATCTGTAATAAATGTTACAGAAATATGTTTGCAGTATCTGCGTTAATAACAAATAATAGTTTTGATAAGAAAATTAGTTGGCAAACTTTTTTATAATAGTATTAGTATAAGGTTTACAATTTGTATAATGATAAACATTATTTATTGGTATCTTTTGTTTTTCGGTTTATAAAATTGAGTAGTATAAATTTAATCTTTTAAACAATTTTACATAAAATTACTTAATTTATTGAAATACTTTTTGTAGTAGTTTTCTTTTTTTAGATGGAGGGAAAGGGAGTAAAAATCAAAGAAAATAAAAATTGTTTAATCTTTTCAATGCACCGAATTGAATAAATAATATTTTTTATTAATGAACTATTATGAATTATTAAATCCTTAATATAAAAACCGTAACTCCTTACGGATATAAACTTATCGTACTCTTATTCTACTAGAATATTACTTTTCACCTGTCATCTTCGTGTGTTTTATTCAAAACGTTTAAGATAATCATAAATTAATTTTATTATTGTAGATCTTATCAAATTAAATTATAATGAATCAGTCCAAGTACGGCTGGTTAGACTATTGATCATTAAAATTCATAACAAACTGGAACGCTATAAATTTAATTAGACCATAACAAAATCTTTTAAGCATTATTAAATTAATTAATTAATTACTTGTGTTGTTTATAATATGAATTACAAACTGTTATAAAGTAATTAATTTTCAAAACAGTTGCGGAAAGTATATTTAAATATAATATTTAAATATGTAATACATCAGTGAACATGCATGAAGAATTTGAATCTACATAATGAAATTCATAAATGGAAAACTTTTAATACAAATAAAATGAAATTTAAAATTATTTCGAAAGTCTATTCATTTTCTCGATATCATTCACGTAATAAAAGTAAAGATAAAACTTCCTTGTTTATGAAAAGTATATTACATTGAATAAATATTTCAGTTCTTTATAACCTCAAATACATACTCGATAACACTTGATACTTTCAGGTGGTGCAGTAATAAGTTTCATTTCAAAACTTGTAATTAATCTTGGCAAATAAAAAATGAAATATAATCAGGATTTAAAATTCGTATGACATAATTTTAAACATATTACAATAATATGAATAAAAATCTTTCTACAAATAAAAAATTAATAAATTAATTGAAATGAAGGATAATTTCATTCAAAGACAATACTTTTTAGAAAAAACATTAAAAATGTATCTTTAGTTAATTTTTTATTTCAATAAAACAATTCATTAAGTATACTGCAATATTTACAAATTATCTATATAATTCAATAATAATATATATAATTTTATAATTACACTGTTTTCATCCTCAAAAGATTGCGTTTGAAGAGTCACCGTCTTAAAACATTAAAAGTCAAATATTAATTTATCAACAAATCATACAATTAGATAACATATTGCACACTCGCATATATAAAATAAAATAATATAAAATTATTTCCCGTTTTTTAAAATACTTAAAATACCTATACAACTGTCAGTATAACAAGAATTTAATTCACATTGAGTATTTTATTTGAATACACATATCGGATTTTCATCACTATTAAACATAAATTATCAACAAAATGTCATTAAATTATTAAATATGTAGTATGGTTTTTTTAATTTAGGTAATATGAAATTGCAGCAAAGGTTACTTCATTTATAAAGTCATTTTGAAATGTTCTTTTCTTGTATAATACATATTACTGAATTCGAAACAGCGTAATTAATTACACGTTACATTAATCGTTACATTATCAAATTAGCCGAACACGCGAAATTGTTGTATTACACTTTTTAATTAAACTTATATTAATTTACGTAATCTATATTAACTAATTTCAAACCTTTCTATATATAACACGCATCTTATTATCTTTTCAAAAATGTTATATAAATATTGTATGCCACAATTACTCGTTCATTAAATTTGTATTTTTTTTATTCATAAATTGCAATAATAACGAAACTGGTGCCCTCCGTTGAACTATGTGTGTGTTTGTGTGCATTGAATCATATTTTCACATTCTCCTCGGTACAAATCAGTGGAATGTTGCTTTAAAAAATAATACTTCCCGCGTTACGGATTTGCTAATTGTGAAATCGAAACAATTCGGTACGTTACGTTGTGTGAAAATTACATCTGAGTAACGTAACGCAGGAGGTTAACGGTTTTTTCTCGCGATGAATAAGTCTAGGACGTGAGACTGGCAAGACCAGTTGTGTCGGAACAGTTATATGCCACGAGCAGCTGACCGTTTTGCTTTTGGTAAATGCGCGTCGAGTGATGTCGCAGAGTAAAAAGTGGCAAAAGTGCACGTTATCTCGAGCACGTTTGCAACTCCGCGATGATGGCGCTAGATCGGATCTATGACCAACATTTGAAGTAACGGAGCTTGTACACAACGAAGACAAAATCACGTTTTGTCCTTGTCTCTCGACTGCCGCACTAAGCCTCTAACTTAGCCATGTTTTTGTATTGGTTAGTACACCCGATACCGTGGCAATGCATTTTGCTTATGAGCCGTTTCGTCATCGCTCGGAGATTTTATTCGACTGGAGATTTGAATGCTCGCAATGCTGGATAATAACTTGTACTGACTACTTATTTGACAGAAAAAAAAGCACGAACAAAGATCTCCTGGTGCATTTTTGAGTTGCAGTATTTCAATTCAATTTATGTATATATGTGTCGTTTAATAAAAATTAACTCATTCTTTAATTGTGATCATTTATATTTGTGTTTAAGTAATACGAAAGTGTTTAATGATTTGGATTTATATTTTAATAAATCTTTTTTTATCAATATTATAATTAATTGGAGTAAAGATTTAAAAATGAAAATAATAGACGATTGAAGGTTTTTTGTTTAATATTTTTATTTAACATGATTAAACAAATAATATAATATGGGAAGAAAATAATAAACAGAAAGATAATTATATAATAATTAAAGAAAGAGTAATTATGCATAATGTGTAATATATTTTTATACGAAAAGTGTTATTTAATTTAGATTTACCAAATAAATGCTTTGACATCAAAAAATATCAAATTACATATTTCAAATGTATTCAGTACTTTTACGTGCTTAATCATATTAACTTTAGTGATAGGCTTGTTCTTTACAAGACACTTCGTTACGTCACACGGTACTTTCCATTGCAATTCGTTTGACATACTTGACAAATCAATTCACATTATGAATAGATTGTCAAAGTATACTGTTGAATCTTTTATTGAAAATAATGGTATAATCTATTTATACCTGTCATACAAGTGATAGATAAATAGATCAGTGTTTATTTATTTCATAATTATCTTTACTATATAGTTATGACAGACATATAATTAGTTTTTAAAAATACGATTCATCAAAATTATTATTTTAATGGAAATAAAATTTTACTTCAATATACACTTATTAATTAAATCTATATCTTATAATAAAAGTTAAATTGAAAAGTATTTTATATTATCAAGAAACAGATCCATCTGTAATCTTAAAAATAAAAATAGAATCAATTTTTCTAGAAAAATATTTTTCGATAGATTTTGTTGATAGATTTGTCAAAAACGTCGCATTCGGTGATGAATAAATATTAACGTAATTAAATGTATATATTATATTTTGATTAACTGATGACATCTGCGAAGAAGAACAATGTTCGAGCTACACAATCATACGTAAAAGTACATATTCTTGTAAACTGTATATATTTTAAATTTTGTAAACTAGCGTATAAAATTGTAAAAAATTTGCAAAGTTGTTCAATAAAAATAATATTATTCTTACAATTATACGCGAACAAATTGTTTATGTAATTATTATTGTTGGAAAAAATCGATTTTGCAATAATTACAAAATAGATGGGCATTAAAACTTTCTCTAGGCTATCATAAATTTCCAATTCAACATAATGATTACGTTTGATTGAAAAATTAGATTTGATTTTCATTTTTCCTTGTGTCAATGAACTTTCTCAATCAAATCAAATCTATGACGAAAATTATTTCATAATAAAAATTGTCTCCGTAAATATTTTTAATAATAATACAGTAAACACTGTATATACCTGTATATTTATAAACAAATTATTATTTAAATTTTGATATGTCATAGATATTCATTGCAAATTTAATTTATTAATACATTCCTGTATATAACCACATTTAACCAGTTATCATACATTTCATTAATTCAATGCCATAAAAGTAATGTTCTTATCTATAACGAGTGTGTAGTTTCTGATTTTGTAAAAATACCATTTACAAATCAAGTTTCGCCAGGGATATATTCATTCAGGACTGATCGAACTTGACCATGAATGTCTGAGAGAAATACACTTAACTAATGTGAAAAGTTTCTAGCAATAAATCCTTCGACTTAAGCGAATTTTTGAACCATAAAATATATTTACATTCGAATTTTACGTGTAACATATTATTAAACGTTAATTAATTATATATAAATTTAATTTTCGTGTTATCATCTAATCCTTTAATTTAATGCAATCTAATTAAATAATTACTTTGATATGTTATTTTTCATTTCTATATTTCAGATGAAGATGTGGCAGATTTTAACATTCCTGATAATCTCCTTTTCTCTATCATGGGGTCAAGTGATCAACAATCCACCACACTTTATCTATGGTGGAGATATGGCCAGATTAACTGTGTCCGAAAGTACCGCTCCAGGTACTCCGGTTTACACTCTTCAGGGTCAGGATCCTGAAGGGTCTAGGCTTCATTACTCTATCAGTGGCGAATATTTTACTGTTGAAAGAGATACTGGAGTTGTTATTCTTAGAAGACCTTTAGATCGAGAAATTCAGGAGTTGATTGAAGTTATTATCAGTATAACAGGTATTGATGTGTGTATATACACTGAGAGAAATAAATGACGGAAAATTACTATTTATATCTTTAATTTGGAACCATGAGAGAAAAAGCATAATATTTACTGTTTTTAAAAGAAAAAAGTAAGTTTTTTAAGTAGAAAAATACTACTTTCTCATAATATATTACTTTTAAAAATAGTAAATATTATGCTTTTTCTCTTATGGTTCTAAATTAATGATATAAATAGTAATTTTTCGTCATTTATTTCTCTCAGTGTATATATAAAATATGAAAAACAATAACAATGTTTTATTTATTATTACGGCCGAAACTGACACTTTTAACTGAAACAATTAAAACATTCAGTATAATTGATTGAATTTGTTAATGCAAGTATCATAATTGGTTGCCATATTCTATCAAAATATCTAATCTTTTCAGTTGAATTAACTGATTATTTTGGGTTATGCATGGCCTACTTTACTGAAAATTCAATTAAATTTACTGAACATACTATTTTCTGTATATTTTTTAATTTATATTATTATATTGTTTTATATTATGCTGTATTACATACGAAGACAGGAAATATAAATATTAAATTAACGTTAACGGTATATATTTAAAATATCATCAATTATAATTTCTTGTGTTTATTAGATGAAGGAATAGCAGGATCTGAACCCAACACAGTATCTTTAAGGCGAGACATAACGATATTAGATGAAAACGATAATCATCCTGAATTTATTGGTAGGCCTTATGCCGCTAGGATACCCGAAAGTGCACAAATAGGAGACTTGTTGTTACCATCCGGCAAAATTACTGTTATCGATATAGATAGTGGTATAAATGCCGAGGTTCACGTTTATTGCGTGCCTGGATCTCCAGACGATGACATATGTAAAGTTTTCAATATCAAAACTGAGAAGGTATTTAGATTTTTATTCAGAAATAATACCGTGTATAGTTAACATTCAAATACTATTTAATTATTAATACTTATTTTAGATCGCCCAAGGGAAATATGATGTTCAAATATCTTTAGCCAAACCATTAGATTATGAACGAAGGAATTCTTATGTTATTAACCTTGTTGCTATAGATGGTGCTAAAGATCCATACAAAAGACTGAAAGCCACTGCAACAGTTATTGTTGATGTTTTAGACGTGCAAGTGAGTAATTTAATTTATTTACATGTTTATCTAAAAATGATTAAAAAATGTTAAAAACGAATAAAATATAGCTTATTTAGTCTATAATCTATTAAATTATACAAAGATTAATATAAATTCTTTTATTTGACAGGATCAACCACCATTTTTTCTAAACGCGCCTTATAGTGTTTTATTACCTGAAAATACTCCAGCTGGTAATACTGTTTTAACAATAAGAGCACGAGACAGAGATACCAGCGATTCGAGAACTGTGTTTTTAACTTTAGAAAATGATGACGCTGGACATTTTGATATAGAAATGTATCAAGAAGGACCAGTTACCGTTGGAAAATTGTTAACCACAAACATTTCATTAGATCGCGAAGATCCAGATATTTTACAAAACGGAGGAATATATACTTTCCATGTTCGTGCTACAGAACTGATTAACAACGAAATTCCAGCAGATTCAGCTGTTTCAGTCATAACCATAGTAGTAACTGATGTCGATGATTTAATACCAACATTCAACAAAGACTATTTTCATATTAAAATATTAGAAGACACTGCTATTGGCACACCTTTACCGGGTATGGAACTTATTTCTTGACTAATAATAATTATAAGTGTTATAAATAACTAATCTAAATTCTTTAAAACAGTGATTTTTTTAAGTATATACAAATTTTATATGAATTATATTTTTAGATTAGATTTTCTGATTTAAATCAATTATTAACAAATTGAGCTTATATATATAAATAACCTTCTTTCGAATGTTTATAAAAATTATTTTATTTATTATTCTAATATGATATATAATTAATTTATTTTAGGTCTGAACATGGTTGTGAGTGATGGTGATATTGGAGAGAATGCAAAGTTTAGTTTAGCGTTAAGAGATGTTCCAGATTTTCCAGGAATCAGTTCCCAATTTTCAGTTAGTCCACAAGAATCAAAAGCAAGTGTTCCTGTAGTAATAACGGCCAAAAATACTGAAGTTTTAGATTACGAAAATCAACAATTAACTAAAAAAGAAGTCAAATTTGAAGTAGTCGCTTTGGTAGCGGATAATGTGGTACGTTTCATACAACATTATTGTTAGATTTATTATGAATTATGTTTGATTAAAAATTTGCACTTACTTACAAGAAAAATCTTGGACGTTATAGGTGGCGGTATCCGAAGTTCATATTGACCTCCAAGATGCTAATGATCATAATCCTCAATTTGAACAGTCAGTCTATAAACTAGCTGTGGCAGAAAATGCCATGCCTGGAACGAAAATTGCAAACATTTTTGCCGTTGATGCAGATAGTGGTAACTTTGGAAAAATTACTTATTATTTAAGAGGATTTGGAATGGACAAATTTCAAACAGATTCAAGATACGGTGGCATTTCTGTAGCAAAATCTCTTGACTACGAAACTCAGAAATCTTATTCATTAACATTAGAAGCTAAAGATGGAGGTGGCAAAATTTCTGCTGCAAATATACTAATAGAATTGTTAGATGTGAATGATAATGAGCCGGTCTTTGAACAAAAAGAATATTCAAGAATAGTTCGGGAAGGTTCTACTAGTTTTGATCCTCAATTATTTGTTAGAGCAACGGACGCAGATGGATATACACAAGGGGATGGAAAAATTAGATATGCTATTGTTGGTCATAACAGTGTAATAGATAATGTCTTTAAGGTAATAATAAAAGTATTCTTGATTCGCATATTTCGAAAAAAATGCATATACTAACTAAACGAAATATTCAATTAAAGCTAATAAAACTGTTTTAACAAGTAATTTTTTAATAAAACCTTATTCAAATTATTCATTATGTTATTTATAACATTTGTCTCATTTAATAAAATAATTATTTGTTTTTAATTACTTAGATTAATCCTATTACTGGAGAAATAACCATCCTAAAACCTACTCAATCAATAGATACAGAACGTGGAATATATGAGTTGATTGTCAAAGCAACTGACGCTGGGATTCCACCTTTATCTGCAGAAGCTAAAATATTTATACGCGTAGGAGTCCCTGGAAATCAAAAACCGGTCTTTCGTGGTAATTACAAATTAGGAATTCCTGGTCCAAGTACTTATAGAGCTAGAGTTTTTGAAAATGCAAGTCCTGGAACAGAAGTAATTCGTGTCAGTGCTAATGATCCAGATGGAAGAGACAGTTTATTACAGTATCAAATTGCTTCTGGTGCAAAAGATAATTTTGTCATTAATTCTAGGTAAGTAAAATTACAAATATATGCATTGTTATAAATTTAAAATATGAAATACAGTATATTTGAAACTAATTTGCAGTTCTGGAGTTATTACGGTGTCACCTGATGCTCGATTAGATCGAGAAACTGGAGGAAGACAATATGATATTATAGTTTATGCTATTGATTCTGGAATACCTGTAAGAGAAACTGCAACTACTACAGTTACCGTTCAAATTGAAGATGTAAACAACAAACCACCCAGTTTTAAGGAATCTGCTTATATTGTTTATGTCTCAGAACGAGCTCCTATAGGTATATTTCTCCTTATTTTACAACTGTAATAATTTAAATTATATATTATTTTTAAAGAAAAAAAGAAGAATTATTTCAATTATTCTAAAAAAAACATATTTTTTATTTTATTCTACATTAACGCTTCATCCTTGAACTTATAATCATTACCCTCATCCACTACAGAATTTGTTATCATATTTAGTACAAATAATAAATAACAAAGAAAATTTCAATACCATTTTTTAAACGTTAAATAATAACAAGGATAATTATTATGCAGCTAAAATTATGTTATATGTAAAATAATACATTAAAAGTGATTAAAAGCACAATCATTTTTGGGCTTTCCATATATGTTCACGGAACTCGTAGTAAATAATGTCGGTGCGATGTGTCGAATTTCATTACATTTTTACAGTAACCTTAAACTCAGGATAAGCATATTTATAAATTTAACGTATATCGGTAACATTACCATTTGCGCACTATATGTTAAATAGTAATGAGGGCCGTCTTTATAGTTCACGGCATTTGTAACTTTTTAATATTTCACGGCTGAAGGGTTAATTACAATATCTTCATATTATATATTAATGTTTAATTACATAAAATATATTAATGTTTTAGGTGAAGCTGTATTAAAAATGACAGCAATTGATCCCGACACTGATGCTAATATCGAATATTCAATCATTGAACCTATAAAAGCTGTTGATAAAACTGGCGTAGCATTGAAAAACTTAGCGCTTTACGACTATAAAACTGCATTTAATATAAATTCATCAACAGGAGTAATATCAATAAACCGGACATTGGATTATCAAGTAGTAGCTGTAATTATCCTAACTGTTCAAGCTAGAGACTTGAATGCTGTAATCAATAAGGATACTCAAATAGCAAAAACTGAAGTTACTATTTACATTCAAGCCTATAGTGATGACAATCCAATTTTTACTAATTCCGGTTGGTCGGCTAACAATCCTACTATTCGTATCACCGTTCCTGAAGAACAACCCTTGGGTACTACGTTATTAATGCTATCTGCTAAAGAATCACCTAATGGATACCCAGTGCAAAGATTCGAGCTAGTCCGTGATGATTTTGATGAAGGTTACGTGAATGTTGGAGTTCAAAGTGGCAATGTTGTACTCAGTAAGCGATTTGATTACGAGACATTACAGGAGAAGGTAATTTTTAAATTAAACACACTTTATAATTCATAACTTGATTAATATCATTTATTGACGTGCACTTTAAACTGTTGCAGTCAATTCGATTCAAAGTTCGAGCATTAGCAAGGGATTACGACATAACTCGTAAAATGTCAGAAGCGAATGTGATTATTCAAATACAAGATATTAATGATAATAGTCCGATGTTTGATCAAGGAGAATACAATATATCGGTATTAGAATCAGAGAAATCATCAAAAGTGATTTTTACTGCAAAAGCCCATGATGCTGACAGTTCGAAGATTGAAGAGGAGATGAAAAGAGGTTATGGCGAAATACGGTATTCTTTGACTGGAGAAAATGCTAATATGTTTGTGATAGATCCTATTACTGGTGATATTAGAGTAAGTGGACATTGTTATATAAGAAAAAGGAAATATTTTATTATAAAATGTTATAATCAATGATAATATATTTAATTTATCATTTTCAGATTGCCAATGATACGGAACTTGATAGAGAATGGCAGTCGGTACTACGTTTTTACGTAGTAGCATCCGATATGCCTCAAGGTGGAGCAGAACAACGGTCAACTCGAGTATTGATAACTGTCAATATTCTGGATGTTAATGATAATGCTCCTATTTTTTCACAACAAACATACACAGGCGTCATACCAGAAAATACACCATCAGGAGTCAGCGTTATTAATATATCAGCTACAGATGCAGATGAAGGAGAAGGAGGAAATATTCATTATGAAATTATAGATGAAGGAGAAGCTGCTGGTAAGTAATTCGTACAAATTTATGTCAGTTTAAAATAATTAAATTACTTAAATATAAATATAAAAATATATTGAATGATATTAATATTTCCATTATTCTTTTCCATTAGGTTTATTCCAAATAAATGCAACTTCAGGTGAAATAACATCAGCTAAAGAACTAACAGGAAAAGGTAGAACCAATCCTTATACAATGCGTATTCGAGCCCAAGATAACGGAGAACCAATTCTGTTCACTGATACCGAATTAATATTATATATTGGTGACGTTGTTAATAATGATGGCGTTCCACTTTTCATTAGACCTACTTCCGATGAAGTAGCTCATATTGCAGAAAATTCGACAATTGGTAGTCCAGTTTTTCAAGTCATAGCTTCTGATCCAGATGATCCAAATCTTCCGAAAGGAAGAATCGTTTTCCGTTTCTTGGAAGATGGGAATTTTGGCAAAGATGCTAGTGCTTTCCGAATTAACCGTGAAACTGGATTAATTACAACAAGAAAACTTTTGGACAGAGAATTGAAAGATAAATATAATTTGGTAATCGTTGCCCAAGATTTAGGCGATCCTCCACAGCAAGCAACCAGAGTACTTCAAGTATCTATTTTAGACATTGATGATCACAAACCTCATTTTAAAAGAAATATATACAATCAACCTATCGAAATGAGTATCGACGAAGAAAATCCTATGAATTTTACTGTTGGAATTTTGGAAGCAATTGATGAAGATATCGGAGATAATGGAAAAATTGATTACGCAATTATTTACGGTAACGAAGCTGGTATATTTAGCATCCATCGCTTGGAAAATAATAGCGCCGTTATCAAAGCAACGAAGCGATTAGACAGAGAAACAACGGAGCAGCATCTTATAACAGTCAAGTGCTTTAAATATCCTATTAAGAAATCAGAAATTACTCCAAAACCGTATAATAAACAGGTAATAATTTTGATTTATATAATTAAGGTTTTTTTAATTTTCTTTATCATTATTTCATTTAATATTATGGCTTACATAATAATTATACAAATTATTATATTATTTTAAATTATTGGTTATAGGATCCATCAGAACGACAAGTATTAATTAAAGTCAATGATATTGATGACAATAAGCCACAATTTAGAAAAAAAAATATTACTATTGGTGTGAGACTCAATGTACCAATAGATACAAGTTTAATAACTTTAGAAGCTAACGACATCGATTCTGATGCACTGCCTATCATCTACAGTATGGGCAAATTATCTTTCATATCTTTAGTAGATCCCACTTCATCTAAAAATGACATTCCTTCTTGTGTTTCTTTGAACAACGTCACTGGAGAACTTAGAACCATAGCTTCTATGTCTCATTTCGCCGATGGTTATGTCCAGGTGCCGATTTCAGCAAATAATTCAGTGATACCGGGAAGAGAGACTAACATTACTCTTCGGATATTTTTGCTCAGAGATAGAGACATGCTGAAATTTGTATTTTCTAAGCCGCCAGTTGAAGTTAGAAAGACCATTGATGAATTTGAAAAAGCAGTTCAGCAAGCCCTTTCTCTTCCTATATCAATCAATGTTTACGATACACAATTTTATTCAAAGGAAGATAATTCATTAGACTTTTCGTCTACAAGTTCTTGTTTTCAAATGGTGGGAAAAGAAGTCTACGATTTACGCGAGATGAAGCTGTTATTAACGGACCCAAGAAATGATGAGCTTAAAAAAGTTTATAGAAAGTTTCATGTGGATAAGGTGCAAAATTGTGCAACAAGCGTAGCCAGGGCTGAAGTTTCAATGATGCAAGTCTGGGTCTTAGCTATTGCAGCATTAGTAGGCTTTGCTGCTATTATAGCTAGTTATACGTTGTGTTGTTTACATTCAAAGTAAGTACAAAACATTTTAATAGAAATTATATTTGCTATCTTTATATTTTAAATGTTCAAACTTAAATATAACTTTGTATAAATATACTTATTTATTCATATCAGATGTATTTTTTAAAAAGTATTTTTTGTATACATTTAAATATACTTATATGTCTTCGTATGTATTATTATATTTATCAATTTAAAAATTTTGTTAACAAAGCATTTATTAAAAAACAAAATTGTTCTTAAATTCTTGGTAAATACTGTAAATGGAATATTTATGATTTGATTTAATTAACATTGAAAAATGTATAACATTGAATAACAAATTTCTTTTGGTGTTTTTCTTAAAGTAGAAATACCATTAACAATACAATAAATGTAATAATATTTTATATAAACGAAAATAAGCTGCTTTAATTATATTTATACTTAAAAAAGTTTTTCTTTACATTTATAATCATTAATATTATATATTAAAAAGTATTTAAACATAAACAAACTTTCTTAATACATTTTAATTGGATAGTCAAAAATGTATTTCTTTACTTTCAGATACAAAAAACAATTGCGACAAGTAAGAATGCGTGAGCAAATACGGCCAAGTTTAAGTTATGTCTCATCAGGTCCCGGTATGATCAGTTCTGGGTCACATACAACTTTGGGTCCTGGGACTAACATCACAATCAGTCCACATGATACTTCTTACGAATGGGGAGCAGACACAACACTTTACCATCCCAGCACACTTTCTCGAACATAACAACAGTAAAAAACTTTTAACAAAAACGAATGAAATTAAATTACATAAATGTATGTATATAAATGTATTAAATTATAATGTTATTTTTGTATAGTGTATGAATTGCTAATATGAATTATATCTAAAAAAACTTTTAACTTGTCTATAATTTCATTTATAACTGATTTCATTAAACTCAAGCAATGAATTAATATTTTTTTAATACGGAAGTAATTACTATAATTTTATATTAAATTAAGGATGTATGAAAAAAATGCAATGCCTAGTTCACAATAATATTTATGCATTAATAGAGCGATATGAATGTATGAATGTTTATACATAAAATTATAAACTGTATGAAATTAAACGTGCCAAAAATGTTACCGATTATACTTTGGTTTATTGTATAGAATTAATTGAATAAAAAAATAGTTTTGATAAGAAAAAACAAAGCAAGGGGGGTGGAACGGAAATCAAATTTCCTACTTTGTAACATCACACATAAATAAATATATTTATAATTTTCGCTGTATTTCATTTAATTTTTGTGCTAATTGTATTACAATCGATGCAAACGTTATCATTCTTTTATAATTTATACATTAGTTTTCTCAAATTCGTCGTCAAATGATTTCATAAAAATGTAACTTAAAGAATATGTATCTTAAAATTTATCATTAAGAACAAGATAAATGATTCGCTGAAACTATAGATTACGTAATCTACACAAATTAATTCAGTTACATATACCCCGACTCTTGTTATACCACTTTCCCCTTACGGTGCTAATTATGTTCCGAGTTCACTTGACGAAATAATGGATTGTATTCGTTATTCTTGACTTTTAAAAGTATCTTCGACAAATAACGTTGAATAATAAATGTTCGCTCAAATATTTAAGAATATTTTTATTTTATGTTATAAAAAATATTATTTATGTTTTTATGTTTGCAAAGACAATCATACGATAAATAAAATTACTTTGATGTTTTATATAAAGGCGATTATAATATTATGTTTATATATATATAATGAAAAAAAAAACAGATTGTATTATATGCGAATAAATGATAATATAAAGAAATGATCTATTTTATTATAAAAATAAAAAATATTAACGCTAAGTCCTGACGCCGAGCTTTTAAGTTAAGCATGGTAAATATAATAGCCTTTGGATTATGTAAATATTATGGAATTAATAAAGTTTATACAATTTCTAAAATACCGTTTGTTGCGATTAATGGTTTTTCATTTAAAAATCGTAATCTTCCTAAAGTACATTGAACTTTCTATATATTTAGATAAATAGCATCTGTATCACGATTACTTTTGAACATGTTGACACACCACGAAAACTTATTGGAAATGCAAAATCAGAAGCATATACCAAGATTTTATCATAGGCTATTTAGCAACACTTAAACAGCATCCAATGATTTGAAGATAAAACGACAAATCGTGACCGGTTTCAACCATTCGTTATGGATCAATAAAATCTATAAGAAGATGAGATTCAAAGAAAAATAATTTGCGTTGCTCAGAAGATATTAACAAATCTGCTGTATCTTCTTTCCTGATTTTTTACACGTTCCAATAATAATTCTTACAAAAAGTACTAACCGTTATCGAAATATTTTTAGTCATCCATAAACTTACTAAATACTCCTTTTTTTTATTATTTTGATATGTTTATTACTAATAACTTCACGAATTTGAATAAAAAAGAAAATAAGAATTTTTGCAATCCGTCACCTATAAATTCTTATCAGCATAAATAATAGAATTCTTTATTGGACAAAATGAATCATTTCGATGACAAATATACGAAACGACCTAAAATTCTAAAAAAATGAATTCGATTTGATGTTTAATTTTTAGCTTCTTTAATGTCAAGGACTGGAGACTAATATGTAGAAACCAAATCTTTTTCGCTTACGAAACCTTGTTTTTAATCCCAAAATTTGTACTAAACGAAATATTTATTTAATACTACAATTATTAATAAGCACCAAAACAGCTCGTGTGTGGTTATACATTAATTTATCACATATATTCAAATTTAATTTCAAGACCAAACAAAGAATTTTAATCATCTCAATTTTGAATGAAAAAACTTTTAATGAAAGAAAACAGATGAGATCATTCGTACGGAAATTCCCTATTTTCATCTTTCTTATTAACAAATTATGTTAATACATTAACGAAATACTTGTTAATGTTTTTTTTTTTTCCTTTTTTTTTTTCATTGTGCCATCAATAAATTTTACTGGAGAGTGCTACATTAATATTTCTATCGCTATCTCTAGACCAGTATTTAAATACGTATATAAATATTAAAGAAATTGAAAGCTCATTCCGTTGTCAGCGAGTTATCTTTTTTCCCTTGAAAATCCTTTTTTGTCATCGAGTAGCCGATGTCTTGGGTCGTAGAGTCTAGACAATGTTCACAGACTGTCGCCATTGTGGTGCCAATATATTTTTGCGTCACGGAAGCGTAGTTCAGAGCTTTCTGGTGCAAGCGCATCTTACGGATGTCATTGTTTCGCGACTCGGACATATTTTCGGGCGAAACGTGTTCATCAAATTTTTCTTTCTCGATTGCAAAATGATCGCTCAATTGGTTCGCAATCATTTGAAACGGCGACACCGTTTGCTTCGAGCCGTTTTGCTTTTCGTCGGACAACTCGTTCTCGGCGTGGCGCAAAATTTCATTCCTGAAAAACAGAAATGATTTATGAATTTACGTTTCGAAAATATAAATATACACTCGCGATTATAATAATTCATTTCAATTAATAACATTATCATTTTACTTTTGTTATTGAACTGCAGTTCGTTCTACCTGACATTCTACAGTGTGAATGACTACGCTTCGTGTGTTACAAGCATGACCGTGCCATTTACCGAGGGTAAAAAACGATCATTCACCGCTGAAATAATTGGTTGCGAACTATCGTAGTTTCAGTTTGTTTTGAATAGTATTGGGATGTTTAACTAAATGTTTAAACATACGGTATAGAAAAGGTATATGATTAATTGTTGTTGTTCAACTTTTTTCGCAACGCGGTGAAAGTTAAGGCTCTTCTGCTAAGTGTCAATTAGATCTACTCTAGTGATTTTCACCTCGCTACTAAGTATTAACGTGGAACCAAATAGAGCAATAAATCGCTGCATCGTAGTCTAAAATCTGTTCCACTCACGTTGACGTGGTATTTGGTCACCCGTCCTTGGTATACTGCTGCGATGAAACCACTGCGATTCGACTGATCGAGTGAAAGTTCCAATAATATTATAAAATATCACGGACGATACCTTAGGATACCATTTTATTTGGTTTCAATACCTTTAATCATTCACACGAATTTGATGTTCCACTTTTACAATTTGATACAACGAGTTGACCATTTTTATTTGTTACGCGCTTTAATTCATAATATTGACTACAATTTTCAAGACATTGAGCCAATTGTTCATGGTTTAATAGTTGTATCATATTTCATTTTAAAATTAACTGAAACAGTTCTTTTGTTTT
>JABFQC010000956.1:0-21994 GCA_022817085.1 Psilanteris sp. ZL-2020
GCATTATATCAATAATGGAGTAAAGAAATGAAAATATAAAAAAAACGGCACTTGTTTGTGAGTTACATATTAAAACGGTGTGTACAGTTGGGAGTTGTAGATAGTCGGCTACAATGGCGACCGACGTCGGCGCGAGGGTGAATACCACCCTTGTCTAAAAGCGCGCCAGTTTGAGTTAGTTCGCGATTGGTCGCTGCGCAGGAAGGATCGCTAGTCGGTGCATGGTCTTGTTTGCGTTGTGTCCGACTTGATACAATTCGGCCGCGAGTGCTTATTTACCCCAAATGAAGTGACCGTATTAACTGCAGCATGTCGCGAAGACTTGTCAGCCTGATCTGTTTCGCAATCATTGCAAATCACGTCGCAGGTATTGTTGTCTTTCTCGAACAACAACAATTGTTTATCGTTTGTTTCGTTGTTCATTTTTTTGGATTACTTTAAGAGTCAGCGCGGCAGGATTGTAGGTCCTTAAACGGGCCAAACCAAGTCATAACACGTTTAATTATACGCACGGCGCAACGTACTTTTGTTGTTTGTTCAACGTCGCATTACGATCTCACATTGGATGCGATTGCAAAGCATATTATTGATAATTAATAACTTCGATGGAGTTATACTTGAATCGCAACGAATGGCTTGTTGTTCGTAATTTCGCGGAGTGCGTTTGAAATTATTTTTTGAATACAAATATGATTATGTCTTTATTCCGCGCGTGTCGGGTATATATATGATCATTCGTGGAAATTATCTTGAGAAATGTGTGTAAAAGTATATATATATATATGTGCATGTGTACACATTTTGCCTCGGGGGTGAATTAGATTGCATTGTACAAAACGGTATTCATGTATTTAATTAGAATGTTATAGTTTGTTAATGGATTTATTAGTTATTGCTTTTTTTCTACTTTTTTTAGTATGCATGCGACGTTCCGAACGTTGAACTTGAACGAATCTTGAAAATGTATTTATCAACACCTTTCAATGATGTTCGATTTTATTTTAAGAACAATAACTGTTAACGACGTGTAATTAATTATATTAATACCAATAACGCAATTGAGAAAGTTGACTTTTCCTTTTGGAAAAAGTCATTTTATTTATCTAATTACAATTCGTTGACGTTCAGCGTTTGAAACTTCAAGCGCACATTTTTTTGAACGCATTGGTTATTGGATTGATACGATGTAATGGTGCAGGTTTTTTGATGCAAGTTTTTTATATTATTCCGCGATTTTCTATAAATTAACGTTGTGAGTTAAATGTTACAAGTTAACACTTTAATGCAAAAATTTGTTTTTACTATGTGGCTTTAATAAAAAATGATCGCGTTTCAAAACACGCTTTATGTTTTTGTTTTATTTTTTATAATTAAAAATATGTCGTTTTCATATTAAATATTTGTACACGCGTATGATGTTTGCAGTATAATATTTGTCGAAAAATTCTGACAAATTTAATGTGATAAGCTATCAGTAATTTACTGCTTTATTTATGTCAAAGATTTTTTTATACCCGCGAGAAAATTGTTACAATATGTATTTGTCGTGCAAATGGAAAAAAAAATACATCAAATATTTGTTCGTATGCAAAATTCATGACAAATTTCAATACATTCAATGGTACCTTATTGAACTGAATACAATAAAAGAGAATTAAATAATTAATATCCCCAAGTTGTTTGTGTTCAATAATTAAATAAATGGTTATTTTAACCTTATTTATATACAAGGTGAAAAAAAACGTGAAGAAAAGCTTCCATGCCTCAACAGTACTGAAAGATATTTTATTAAAGATAGGTATAATTCTACACATAAAAGTATTATAAAGATTTGTGTAGGATTCTTTATAATCCATAAAACAATTTTTTTATTTCATAACATTTAAGAAGTCAGATTTTTAGACGAGGTTAACGCGATAAATAAACTTAATTATATAACACCATTTTTCTCAAGGAATAAAGTGATCTTTCCTTAAGTAATATATATCATATCATAACATATCACTATATATATATAAGTTAAATTAATTGTCTGTATCAAAATATTAATATTAAAATCTATAAAATCCGTGATACTTAATAGTAAGTTACAATATATGTTAATTTCTATACACAATTTGATAATCCAAATTAGCTTGTACAAACAATTGTTATCGTTGTATAAACATAAGAAATAATTGTTAAACAAACGATAATTAATATTTAATGCTATATATATCTCACTATTTATTTTTGATATTGAAATATAATATTAAATAAATATTGAATACTATGAATATTAAACGTGCAAAAACAGGAAAAATTTAATAAGAAGTGCTGCACCGAAATTAAAAAGCCCGTCGACTATGATTTTTAAACTTTGATTTTTGATATATTACAACGTAACGGAATACTATCATCGTATATGGTAATTCTAAATGCAGACATGTGGGTGGTCTTTGTTGCTATAGTTTAAATATCGCAATCAAATATTTAAAGAATGTAATTGTTTTATTTGATTCAATATGTTTAATATGCAAAATTATTTTGATTGAAGTTGGCTGAACGCTGTTTATAATTGAAATTTTGAGTTTGCGTTGGTTTAATAAATATTCAGGAACAAGCTTTTTTGCACTACACAATGAATAAAATGATAAATGTACTACTTCTACTTCGGTGTACTCGCATAACCCCTATGTATGTAAAGTAAAATGAATATTATAGGTGCAGAATTTACAATTGAATCGACGTATATTTAAAACTAATATTATTAGTATTAAATTATTTTTGTTGTTAGTTGGAAATTGTTGTCTAATAAGTTTTGTCGCATATGTGGTAACCAGTACATAGCCGTATACTCGGCAATATAAACTGTAGAACCGTACTATAATTCATGTCAATGTCATTTATAATTCACAATGAAAAACGTACGTCTAAGTGTTTTACGAATCATTTCATCATTTATTTGTTCACAAAGTTAATGCTATGGAGTATTAGGAAGATTTGGTGATGCGAACTCGTATACCAATTATCTATATTCCGTGATTATAAACGAACTTATAATATTCAACTGTGTGATGTATGAACTTTTCATAATTATGCAATACTATAATTTTGCTTATTCGAATCGTAAATTCCGACAAATCCGACCATTTTCTTTAGTATTACAGAATATATTACACCGTAAATTATCAATTGAGTTATTTAAAAGAAGTTTTTCTTGAAATTGCAGTCAGTATGGCCTTTTCGTTTTCTCTATCACTCACACTCACACTCCCAGACTCCATTCAATAAATCTTCAATGTAATTTTCATTTCATTTTCAAGTCTTATTAAAATTCAATAATGGCAATTTTTCTATTTTCATATTATACTAACTGTAATAGTTCTGTCCAGAATGATTATAATTTTTCAGATAATAAACGACTCATCTACGCGAAAAGAGAAAGACGTATTTTATATATATATAGGATTTATATTGAATATATCACTATCTCTTCCCACCCAATCGTTCTTTGAATTAACTAATATATATAGATATATATACAATTTGTTATAACAGATTATTTAATTTTAATTGACAATGCCACTGGTGTTTCTTATAAATATATGCAAACTTAGATGCTTATTAGAAAATGTTAAGCTTCAAATTAAATAAAGTCAATTTTACATATAGAAAAATTATTTTCAAAAAACTATAAAATAAACAATAAAAGTAACATATTTTTTAATGAAAATTACTATATAATATAGAAAAACTTTTAACGTATATATATTACTTTAATTAGATATCATTTCTTGTTATAAGATATTATAATTATTATATCATAGTTGAATGAATATCCTATATAGATAGATATAGTATCGTTATATACGCTATAATGAAAAGTGTGGTTTTATTATGTTGATAAAGTAACAAATTTGATGCTATTGTATATTATGAAGAAAAATTACTGAATATAACTTCGCAAATGTCACAAACAGTAGACATGCAATGATGGAATAGTAATTTGTTTTTAATAAACTGTTTTTTTTACGTACGAAGATAATAATAATAGTTGTCGTTGTTAAATATGATAAATATAGGTGTGTTGTATATTCTTTATTTATTTTCAATATTTTTCGTATAGGTATAATGTATTTTATGCAAATATATATTAATAGAAATTCAATTTAACATTGCATAATAAGTTCACTGTTCTTTATACGATAAAATGAAATGTAAATTTTTAGAAAAATTTAAATATATACTTTTTTCCGCATTTATATGAAATAACTATATATATAACTTTTCTTAACATAACATTTAATTTGTTATATATACATTTATGATAATTATTATCAGCAGTAAATCATAAAATTATTAATTCACGTGTGTATTAAAATAACTACTGTTATATAAAAAATAAAATAAAGAATTGATTTTTATTAATCTCAGTTCAATTATATAACGTCATTTTAAATCTGACCAATTTTTTATATCAATTTTTAAGGTAATTTTATCTTAATATTGTTAATTAACACTATAGGTTTGAATTAATAGGATAAATGTCACTTTATGCAAATGTGTTAAATTCAATTATATATTACGAACATTTTTAAATTTTGCTTAATATTTATAATTGTAAGTAGGTTATAGTAATATGATTTCTATTTAAATACATTTAATTGTGAATAATTCTGATTTTTATTTAACTGTATAATATATTTCCATGCTAAAATTATTGTATTAAATATGCATATTATTTAATGAATTTAAATAAATATTAAATTAAAATGTATATATATTATTTTTATCGTGTTTAAAATAGTTTGAACAAATCTTACTTAAATATTGAAGAATATTATGTATTAAGTTTATAAGCGTTTATAAGAGTGTTTTTAAACAAATACACCACTTTCATTTTAAAACATAACGTATGCAAATTAAGAACAGAAAACGTTTCGTAAAAAATATTTCTACATTAATCATATATATATATATATATATATATATATATATATAGTATTGTTTCTGAGCATTAATGGTGAAAACATTGCGATGCTACGTAATGTATGGGTTTTTATATTATTTTTTCTACATATGTAGAATCACCCTTCATGTGCATTTTAATTTAAGTAATATTGCGCGTATTCTCTTTTCTAAAATAATAATATAGTATCCTTAAAAACGTTTCAGTGAAAATATATTATTACCACCTCTCTGAAAGGGTTAATGAGGGTTGCTATGGTTTTTTATGTTACATCAATGAATTGAACTGTACAAAAGAAACTTGTTTGTAATTTACTGTTATAAATTAAATACATATACCATATTATTAACTAACACATATAATAGTTTTATATATATTATAAGACTGACATTGAACCTGATTTATGGTATGTTGTACTTAAAATGTAAATACAGAATATTTTACGTTTACTGAGGAAACAATATTGTAGAACTAAGTGTATATATATATATACATATAAATAGTGTATACGATTGAAAGTTGTGATTGATGAAAATGTATGATATGAAATACGATGTACAGTGCGTTGGCTTATTATTAGAAATCATAAGTAAAATGAAAAACAATATTAATAAAACGCATTTTACATAAATATATTAACATTGAACTAATTAATATACTTACCTTTTTGAGTAATTCAAATAATACTTTATACAATATGAAACCGTGTTTAACATATTGAAAACATATGTTATCATTCGAAACATTCGTAAACATTTTAAAATCATCAACCAAAAGTTTGTTATAGGATTTGATTAACTGAACGCCGTTTTTTAAAACCAACAAGAATAGGTAATAAAATTTAAAACGATGTGTATGCTAAAAATGCAATCATTTTTTGCTGCGCAAATTATGCAGCCAAGACTAATATTCTTTTTTCTTTAAAAATTTTACCGCGCCATCCATTTACGGTTTCAGGAAATCGCGGTATATTGCTACAAACCAGTTAGTCTAGCAGTTGTAAAAATGATTAATTTAATTTGATTATTTATTAAAAAAAATAATTTCAAGGAACTGCTATATTTAAATTTTACTTATAAAGTTTCGATTTGTTTAATTTTGATACATTATTATTACTAATGCTTATTTTTTATTACATTACTAATGCATATCTCGTTGTACACCTTTGTGAAATAATTCACAATTATGGCAGTTATTACTGCCAGTGTTTTTTATTGGGTAATATGGTAATACAAAAGCTTTATTATCATCTTAGGTGCTATTGTGGTGTTGATGAACCCTATTCTACCGTAGGCTACAAGGGGATTAAGTTCGTTGTCGAAAATGAGATGTGCTGCATGCTTTCGAACCTTCCAATATCATCGACCTAGAATTATCAACCAGTAAATCTTGTATTGTTATTTTTTCAAATAAAGCATGTATATCATGTTTATAATATATTCTTCAATTTTTACTAAAATTAACATTGTAATAAAGGAGACAGAAGATAATATTTATTAGAATTAAGATGAAAGTTATATGTATAAATGTATTAAACACAACTATTTTTTAAATCATATTTAAACATTTTTCATTTAATCTATTAATATATAAGTATATTCTGTATCTAGAAATTCGATAATGAATTTATATTATTTTATTATATTATATGATTCTGAAATAACTAACAAAAATGAAACAAAATTACTGATAATTAAAAATGCAATGTAAAAAATTATCTTATTCATTGATTGCAGAATTTTTTAAATAAAATAAATGAATTACTAAAATGTAAATAAACCATTATGATCCTTCATATGTAATATCAATAAACATATAAATAAATAACTGAATAAATAAATATAATTAATTGAATATTAACACAGAGTATAATATAAATGGTGTCAACTATAAAAAAGAAATAAATCTATTGTTGTTTATAAATTATTTTCAGAAGTAATTGACATATAATGATATTCACTGTTTATTAATTAAAATCTAACAACATTAACTCATGGTAAAAATGAAATATTTTTAACAAAAGAATCAATGACTGTAAATTATGAAGTGGTTATCTGAAAGTTTTACTCGTCAAACTAAGTTTGCGCGTCTATATAATTATACTTTTGTTGCTATATTTTATTATGCGTAAAAATGCTCCGTTTTTATGAAAAAAATATATCCGGGTGTTAATGACAAAATTTGTTATATATATTTATAACGAGATCGCATCTTGTTAAAACAATATGTACGTTTATATAATTACTTTGCTGAGTTACAGTTCAAATTGTGTTAAAAATTTATGAAAACTATTAGAAATTGTTACGATGAAAATAAAAAGTACAATGTTTTACATCATTCCAGTAAAGTTTAAACCTCTTTATGAAAAATAAACAATATTCTGTTTGCAAATTTTGCAGATTTATGCAAATTTCACATATATTCTAATAACGGGCATATATTTTTATTGAGAACATCGATGTGAATGAATATAATTATATGGAATACTTTCATATTTGATACAAAATAAATATTAATACCAATAATGATAAATGTTTTTAAAATTGCTTTAATGTTCATGATATGCACCCAGCTATTTAGTTTTTATATAATTTTAAAAGCTTTTAAAAATATGTAATATTTAAAGATAATCAAGATTACTATAAAATATAGTATACAATTTTTGAATAAAGTATTATTGTTCTATGTTATTTAATATATTTTTCATCAATGTACACTGAAAAAACTAATATCAATAGCCATTGACATTCAAATAGTAAACTCTACTACTTGAAATGAACAATTGTAAGTTGTATCAACATGAAGCCTTAATATTACACATTTACAGAAATGAAAATACGAAATATATTATATTCAATTAATCAGAATTTAATTTATATTGTACTAAATGATATAGTTTAATTATAATTTCGATTGTAATCAATTGCAATATACATAACTTTTAAAGTTTAATATCCTTAATGTTTAAAATAATTATTATTAAAGTGGTTTCTATCAAAGGTTATAGTTTATTAAATGTTGTTATAATTTTGTAATAATTATTTCTAAAAGATTCACGAGAACAATGGAATATATCAGAATATTCCGATTCAAATTTTGTCATTTGTATTTAGTCTTTCACTCATAGCAAAGAATAACTACAATGATCGTACGGTTTTTGTATTTTTAAATCGATATGCAAAACTACGTTTTGCAATTTACAGCAGTACACTGTATACATCCGTAGTCAGGTGGTTGTACACAATTTTTTTTGACGGACATGGTTCATTGTTGTCTAACATGATATTTGTCGATCTTCCATATGCGTGTGTATTATCTCTATTACAAAACCGTCCAAATGTAACTGTCTATTACAGTAAGTGCAAATGTGAAGTTTGATTTTTTCCAGTTCAAAATATTTTAGACGTGAAATGCTTTGTTATTATTAAATGTGAACAAATTGTTATTATAATTATATAGAACAAAAAAATTATATGATATAAATCTGTATTCAAATTTTGTTACACAATATTATTAATCTCATATACAAATACAATTATTTGTTTTCTAAATTTGTTTATTATAATAAATATTATGTTCTAATGGACAACAAAATTAGTTAAAAGAAGACTGTATACTCTTAAAAAATTGACTTCTCCCAATGTTCGTGTTCGATTCGTTGTATTTCATTTCACTCAAATAATGCTCATTCGAATCAATCTAATATGGAGAATCGAGACAAAACATATGATTGATTCATTCAGTATGAAAATTCACTTGAGGGAAGTAAGTTCATGATTAACGTAAATGCGCAAATGATTTAGATGCTTCCCTCAATGTGCCCGTTAACCTAACCAAATATCAAGACATTTTCTGACTTCCTTCAAGTGAATAAAGCTTACCTCTAATGAACATTTTTAAGAGCGTACACGAAGTTTAATAGTATTTATCAAGGTTTTCGTAGATGTATATTCTTATTCAATAATATATTCAAATTTACAATTGGTATAGTTTACCAATACGTGTTTACAATGATTTATATGTTTATTATCATAGAACAATATTAACTATTGCAATTGTAAAAATATAAAATATTGTACACATACCTAATAGATAAATATTAAATTAAATTTCGATTGGCAAATTCTAGTTGTTTGTTCACAAACATAGGATTACAATTGGAATTTGTAAAATATCGCGAATACATTTTATAAACCCGTTTTTTGTAATTTATTGAAAAATAGTATTTATAGTTGCAATAAAACTAACTCGGAAAATGTAGTAGCATTATAAATTTATCTTTGCTCTTTTAATTTATTTTAACGTATATATCCTTTCTGTATTCAATGTCGGTGAATGTGTAATGTAATTCAAAGATGGAGAGGATCGTCACAGCGAAGGGCACTCAACTATAAGCCATTGTGCCATCGTCGCTTTAGATAGTTGGTCCCAGTCCAATGACACTAAAAAATAGAAGCAATTTTTTAGGTCAGTGTCCTGCAACTCAAAAGATTTTAGAAACACAAATCCACTGCCATTTATATATGAATAAGACTAAATACTATTTATATATATATATATTTATAGTTTCTAATTTGTTTAATCAGTTTCAGTAACTCTTAATATTACAAAAGCCAAATAATAATTCAATTTGTTTTACGTGTCGTGAATTTGTGTGCATTTAATGTTTGCCTTTTTCACTTTCAACTTCCATTTCGAAAATTGTCGATGTTTCATCCTTATATCTTTACAAGGGTGCCGCGTATATAGTTGGTCGAAGTTCATCCTATGTTATTTCACTTACTCTCTGGGCATGCAGGATACCTATATCTATTGACGTGTTTGTGCCTTTACATCGAACACCATCTTTGTTTAGGTAATCAGCCTTTTCGTTTCCTTTGTGGGTATCGTGACTCGAAATTTGAAACAAGATAATCCAGTTTCTATTTGCAAGTTTAGTTAATTGTCGTATAACCTTCAAAACCAATTACGATTTACAAACAAGTATGATTGGCGCTATAATTGCTGTTTAATTGTCTATGTAAATGTTCTGCATATCGCATCAGTTGCAATTTATTGTGTGTATACTCTTTTAATTTTTGTTACCATTTTTTATCTCACGCCTCGACTTCGTGCTATTTGACTGTTAGTTATTACTATGCTCGGATTAAAATAATGATTGAGAATTTGTTTCAAATAAGGATATAGGTCGTAATTTTAATGATGAATATTTTTTAAAAGAGTGACTTATTGTTAATACATAGATAAAAAAGTACAGTACAAATTCAATGTACGTATAATAATAGTATAACCCTAGTAATTTGATTAATATATGGACCATATATTTTTAACATCATTCATATAATACTTATATAGTATATTTTCAATATAATATTAATAAATTACACTGAAAAAAATAATCTTATAAATTTTACCAAACTAATTAATATAAGCAGAAAAAGTGAGGAAAAATGTAAATAAACATTATACGATCTCATAGTGTTTATCATTTGTATGGTAATATTCGACACATTTTTAGAATTTTCTAACCATAATTTATCATATTATTTACATTTTTGCCTATTTTTTCTACTTTTATTATTTGGATTGGCAAAATTTGTAAGATTATTTTTTTCAGTGTACTATTATATTAATTTGAAAATATTATTTTATTATATGATCAATATAGTTTTTCATATTTTGACCATATATTAAAAATATATTAAAAATAAATAGTTAATATATGAATCAAATTACTAGGGAAGCACAAGATCTTTACTTCTTAATATTGTAGTATATTTCACTAAATCAATAATTTTCATACAATACTGACAAAATTTACTATACTTTATGGAGAAAATTTGGTTATTTGCAACAATTGCGTATATAAATGGCATTTTAACTATAATTATATACATTTTCTGTATGTCAATGCTGACAAACGTGTAATAAAACAATTAAATAGTATAAGAGAAGATTTTTACAAACTTTTCTCTTCTAATTAATAATACTTCTAATTATTGTAAATGATATACTTGTTATGTGTAATATATAACTATGGCATATATATATCGGTTCATTTGAATTAGCTTGGATTTATGGACTTATCTAAACTAAAAATAAACATAGTACATAACATATATATGAAAGTTGATTATGTTATTTTGATTATAAATGCGTATGCATATATTATTTTATCCGCGATATAATACAGTGTCTAATTTGGTTTATGACTTTGAATTAATTATATTACGAAATTTATTACCAAATTAATATGAAATTAAAAGAATATTTGTAGTTTAAATGTTGCTAATATTGTGCAAATATTGAATAAGTACATTAATGGTTATATTTTCCAAATATAAATAATGCAAAATTGTAATGTGATATCAAATATAATTAATTTGGAATACGTATTGATCATAGTGTTTAGAGATTTAGTTTATTTTAAAATATTAATATTAATGATTCCTTAAATAATTACTGGCATAACAGTTGCGAAAAAGTTTTTAAGTTTTCCGTATATTATATAGTTTATATATGTGTTAAGCAATTTAATTACTTTTTCAAATTCATTATTCATCATCAACCGTGTAAGCATGTTTAAGTATGAAATGTCTGCTTAATTATAATTGTATTTATTAAAATCTTTTTTCGACAAACTTATTTGCAGTGATCTACACTATGGTTTTATAAAAATTATTTAAACAGTATGTATATACAAAATAAAAATAAATGAAAAGTTGAGAAAAAATATACTTTAACGCAAGCATGCTTAATAAATGAACACGAATTTCCGTTATAATAAAAGTCATATTTTTTAATTTAATATTTAAAAATTAAAAAACTTTAAATTTGTGTATATATTATGCTTATGTATATATGTAATATATATTTGCTCTTCATCTGAAATGCAGAGTCGCATTATTTGGGCTCCTAGTTATCGAATGTGCAAAATTGTTTTTTTTTTTGCAAAAAATGGATGGAGATTCCTTTGGCGGCTGAGGGTCATCCTTATTTGGTGGGAGGTACACCTCTTACAACCTTTAAACCCTGTACACTGTTAAAAATCTAGTTAAACCACAAGTACGTCAAATAACCTCAAGATGGGGTTTTAGGAGCTCTGATATCGTATTTTGTTCGTTCTGAAATGAAACATTAAACAGTTGGTGTATTTGAGGACCGTTTCCAAACGCTGTAGCCGAGACTTATTTAATTTAACATTGAGTAAATGAGAAACAATATAGCTTCCGGGCCTCAAATGCAACGCTAGGCATAATTATTAAACAAATACATAATATATATGTGTTTTCTTAATCGACAAAATAATATTCATGTTTGAGCTTTGAAATAATGTTTTTATATATTAATTGAATTAGTTGTCATTAATAATAGTACTTTATGTATGATAAAGGCATAAAATCTGAATGGTTACTATTAGACGTATATTATAATTGCTACGTAAGATTTGCAGTAAAGTTTTATGATTAAGATTGAAACTACCCTAGTGGAAAATTAGTTAGACGTATTTTAATATAATGAATGTTTTATAAGAACAGAGTACAAATGTACATTTTATTAAGGTGTATGGAAAGTTAACTTATACTCGATTCTGCTTTTAATTTAAATCCAAAATGTATTCCTTACGTGATTAACAATAATTTTAGAACGATCTCAAGTTATATTGTAACTGGGTCTGATTCTTAAATGTTCTTTCAAGAATTTAATGTTTCAGTAATAGATTAAAACATGACATTGAAAATATATAAACTCATGAGCTAATATTATATAATGATTCATGTTTTTATATCTTTAATGTCCTTTTTCACTTTGTAGCCGAAGCATTAAATTTTTAATTCAAAAAGAATATTACTAAGGTAAGATGTTTATTAAAATTTGTATTATATTTATAATTGTATACATATCCTCCCGAACAGTATTTTGGTATAAAAATTTATTAATTAAAGAGACCACATTATGTAATTTACTAAATAGTACATCTTTTCATCAATCAGAATTTTTAATTCTGATTGATGATTAACAGAACCTTTTAAAAACATTGAAAAATTAATAAAATAAATTTGTATTAATTATTAAATAAATTATATATGAAATTGTGAAATTTATGTAATGCAATTTGTAGGTTAAGTTACAAATGAACAAAATTCTTATTACAATACACTTTAGGAAAATGAAGCATGAAAAATGCTTAAAATTACAAATAATAATTTGTAATATTAATTTAGGGTCATATGATACAAATCGTTATAATGTACTGTTTTTAACAGAAAAATATCAAGTTATTTACATAGATAATTATTGAATTATAATAGTATCATATGCCCCCAAATTAGTATTATAAACAGTAATTTTTCATGTTTTATTTTTCTCAGTGTATGAATTTTTTAATGAAGTACTTGCCTTGCTAATAAATATCATTATTATATACATCCAATTGTATGACTTCAATATAATTATTATAAGATAATCTTATTATATTCTAAAATTAAAGTCTTGTTTCTTTAATTAAAACTTGTCATAATATTGTATTCTATAATAATTGTATTAAAAGGTCATCGTAAGAGGTATAGACTGATTTAGATTGTCAGCAACGACTTTCGTTATGTTTGCATTATGCCCTTATAAGGCGATAATAATAAATGCAAAATAATGTAATCGGGTTTCCTGACAATGACCTGATTTTAGTAGCATTAAATTATAATGCTTTTCGGTAACTGATGGTAGTTAAATACGAACCAGAGAAATATTATTCGATCCAATATAATAAACCTTATTCGCAAAATTTCTTCCTCTCTATATTTTTGATTTGTGGAATGTTATTGTTTGTGCTTAATAATTTATCATTCGTGTCATTTTTTAAATTATGTAATGATACAATTATAATTATATTCTATACAATTTTATGTTAACTGTTTAACAAATTATCAGAAAATGATAAAGTTTGAATTTAAAAATTAATCAATCACTTTAAATATTTGAAATGGTATACTGAGTGTGCTTTGATTATGCGTATAGAATACTGAATGTTATGTCGAGTATTATGACCAGTAACTAAAATATCAGTTCACATATCAATTCAAAATAACTGAATGGGCAATACTTCATTTGAATAATTCTATTCTAAAATCTTGATTAAAGGCTGACTGTTATGCTGTATAATGTTTGAAAATTGAATTATAAAACATTTTATATAAATTTTCTAATTTCAATTAATACTTTGATTGATCAATTATTATAAAAGTTATTATAACAAGCATAATTTAATTAATTATTATTGCTGATTAATGATAGAAATGTATGGTTTAAACAAGTAAATGATCTTTTGATATAAATATCACATTTCGGAAATCGACACATTAATATACTTATAGTTAATTTTGAAATTATTTTTATTCTGGTTTTCGTTTAGACTCGAGTATGAATTTCGCAAATAACAAGTGGATACTTTTTACAAATAATAAAAGTTTATGTTTGAATTATAAAAAGCGTATTTATAAATATATATTTTAAAGTTATAAATATTATATATCATTTTATTAATTGGTAATTTTAAGTTAACCTTTTACTTTCAAAAATTGAACAGATTATATTATAATATAATGTTTATTTTGGATTTATTATTAAGATTTATATTTATAGACTTTTACATATATAAGGTAAAAAACCGTGATTGATAATGAATAAATAACAAACCTAATTATGTGTTTCTTTCAATATTATATAAAACATAATATTTTCTTTTAATTAATTCAAATAGAAAATTACGTAAATTTAACGACATGCATGAAAGAAAAGAAAATTCTTTCGTTATACACAGAACATTGTTTACTGACCACTTTGATTATGAATTAATATATGTAAATATTATAAAATAAATTATATACTGTAATAATCATTAATGTATATTTTATAATTAATTAAATATTATAATACAAAAATCTGCAGATTCCCCCTATAAAATAATTATATAAAACATGTGGATTTTTATATACATTAAAAAACAAATAAATGCTACATTGCATATTTTATACATACATTTAGTGAACTTATATTTTTAAAATAAATTATCCTTCATATATATTTATATATAGTATTAACTAAAACTTAATGCATTAAAATGTACGTTTTTTCGCTGTAAAGATGATGTATAATATTCTTCGACAAATAAAATGCTTTAAATATAAATTTCAATGAAGCTCTGGACAAAAGTGCAAAAGAATTGAGTTAAACCGTAAACCCGAGTTAAAATTTATTTTACTATAACATGAGAAAATAGAATGCTAGGATCGGATTTTACATTCCTGACCTAAGTACTAATCAAGATGGCTTTAAACAGACTTGAATTTGATGGATGGCGTGAGGCAATGGCTTTAGAATTGAAATCAATAACTTTTCATGACACATAGAAAATTGTTATTATCACGGAAATGAAGACATTAATAAAAGTTGGTTTGTGATGAGAACTGAAATTCAGAATTGATATTGAAAGAAAACATTTTTTCAAACAAAGGCTTTTTAAAAAACTGGATATTCATTATCCGGCAAGTATTCTAACATTTTTGTATAATTGTTTGCTCTTTAATTAAGAATAGAACGTTAGTTCATCGCAAAAGTATTACTATTATTCTGAATGAGGAATTCTATTGCATTCAGTGTGTTAATAATTTTGAAATGTAGAAATATTGAAGTGAATCGTTGGAATTCGTATACATATTTTATAACTGAAACAATTAAAAACGCATTAAGATGTTTAAAAATTTAGCATCGAATAAACTGGTATAATAACAAAAATATTTTTTAATTATTTCTACTATTCTCAAAAAGGAAATTAAATTAAAAAATGTTAAACTGTTTCATTGTTAACTATAAGTATTATATATATATATATATTTGATTTCATATTTTGTTACAATAATAAAATACTTTATTCAATTTATACCGTGGATAAAGTGATGCTAACAGAAACACTATGAAAAGTATGCGCACAATGCGGCAGTTAGATTACATTAAATAAGTAATGTACCTGTTAAAGGATGATAAATTGATATTGTTACAAATATATGTTTATCCATTAAAATAAATGTTAAATATAAAGAAGAATAAATCACGTTATTAAATATTTATATTTATATATTTCAATATAATATAAGAAATAAAATAACATACCTATATAACTTTGACATATTTTTGCAAATTAAATACTAAAACATTTGTTGTATTCTTTTAATTTATGTAATCGTTTGTATATTCATCCGATTACTTTAATGTAATGCTATGATACTAATTTAATTATTAAATGAATTGCCTTATTTAAGTGTGTAATATATAATAATAAACGCATAATAAATAGTAATCGTACTTACTGATTTTCGTGTAAATAAATAAACATGTAATTAATTTTTGTAAGTAATCAGTAAATGACATACTTTCCATATGACACACGTACATTTATAATTTCAGTTGGTGCAACAATAATTTTACTTATTTGCTTTAAATCGAAGATTTCCATGAAATCAACAGTATCAAATAATAATTTTTGATATCCTTCAAGTGGATATAATTTGTTTCTAATGATATTATTTAATATAGTATATTATTTCTTAATAATATAATTTTAAATTATCTTTAAAATATTATATTTCCTGTATATATATAGTGAATATATTTTTAACATATCATTAATGTGCGGTTATTATCGACAAGAATACATATTCTGTTTCCCATTTTCGTAATGGTAAAGTGAGCTGCTTATAACATATCAGGACATTTCTCAAATGCACGGATTGCTAAATGATGCATTTTGACAGACTAATAAAATATACAATTAGACATTTTTGTGAAAAACAATTTTGTATTTTTTTCGTATTAAGATATCTAAGATAGAAAGTATAGTTTTATAATTGAACTGCTTTTAAAATAAGCAATACATCGAGAGAAATAGATTGCTGAATAAAATATATCTAAACAATTTCGTTTTGTATCTAAGATTGTTAAATCAAATAATTACAGATTGTAGCTGCGACGACAACTTAAATATTCTATTCAACAATTTGGATTGTCAGAGATTGTAAAACGCATTTCATACTAATGACATATTAAACATAACCTACAAATATTGCAATCTTGACTGTTGAATTGAATATCTGTTTATTCAAATCGGTTATCTGTAGCTTAAATATTTTTTCAGTAAGTATAATGATAATAGTATTAACATATGTTATTATAATTTATAAAAATTGTATTTTTATATATTATTCCTAAATTTAATAATCATATATGTATACGTGCATTTCAGATGGATTTAAATTTAAACTGAAAACATATTTTATATTCCAATTGTTTAGTAAGTGTTCAATGATCTAAAGTTTGGATATATTTTCAACGCGTCGTTAAGCTTCTTCCACAAAGTTTGATGATAGTATTTGAAAATCAAATTTGTTTATAAAGAACAAAAAGAAATAAAATCATAATACAGCAGTCTTTAACAGAAATTTAACGTTTTAAAGACAAGTTTGCATTTTGGCGTTTTTGTGCTTATAATGCACACTATATATCGTGACCCGTAAAAGCAAGTTAATTTGAAATCAAACTTTGTGATTAATGATCTGAAAATGTGAAGCAACTGTGTTATAGTTGTCGTATTTGCGTTTTCCCATAGGTAGTAGAATTGAAAATGAGATTGAAAATTTAACATTAATTACGTTGCTGTTAAGATCAAACAAATGGTTATTTATCAAATCTAATATTTTGATTTTAATTGCGTTTTACGTTTAATTGAAATTTATTAAAAATGTGTTAAATATCGAATAAAGTATGTGAGACATACATAAAGTCATGTATTGAACTAAAAAAATCACATAAACTTAATTTATAGGTGCAAAAAGTGGAAGTTGTAATAAATAAAATTCATGTACGAAGTTTGAAGAATGAAAGTTTAATGTTTTTTAAGTATAATCCTATTTAAACAGACTTTACTTTTATGTAGTGTCTTAAGTAATAGACTTCTATAAATGTATAGATTAAAGCATTAAAACATTAAACCTCTATATTTAGGTTGCAGGAAAGTTGCAGAAACGTTGCGGCATTGTGATGTTTTGCGATTGCGGAAGTTAAAAAAATTATTTACTTTGTAATAGAAGTATATTCTGGATATATACAAAAATTTAATTTACTTACGAGTGACGAAAATTATTTCGCAGTAGCGAAGATTCAAGCCCCGTTATACAGTAAAATCACATTTACATATTTGTTAAAAACAGCACATATTGTTTTTAGGCATTTAAATTAATCTTCGTTGAATAATCATTTCACATATACGTTGCAGCAACTTTCGTGCAAAGTTAATCATTTACGTTATGTTGCTGCAATATTGCTAATACGTTGCAATTATGTATGGATATATTTTCTGATATTTATGGAATATTATTTATATACATAATAATTATTAGAAAACAATATTATAATTTATAAATTAAAATAAATGAAAATATAATTTAAGTATAATCAGTATTTTACAGTATAATCTGTGTCATGATTTGTTACTAATCAAATAATAATTAATATTTAATAATTTAGTCAATAATAGTTTTTATTATGTATATTTTATCATATTAATATTTTTATAATAATATTATTAATTAATTAATAAGAATATATGTGGATTAGAAAAAAATATGTTACAAAATGTAATTGTCACACATACACTAAGTGTAAAATTATACTGTCAAAATAAATAAATTCTGAACAACGTCTTCCGATCCAATTCAATATATTATATTTTATATTTTTATATTTAAAATATATTTTCATTCGTATAAATTTCTGATTTAATTCCTCAAAATTGAAACAACTTACAAACGTGAATTTGAAGTGATAAAGTTTACTATATAAAATGCAATGATTTCCACATTAGTTTTGTTCGTGTAGAAAAAGTGGTTGGTAATGCATTTTTTAATTTTAAAATTATAATAGTTTGCAGTTTGTAATTCACCGATGAGTTTTAATAGATAATGGAATTTAATTATATAACCAGATCATTTTCATATTGTACAATTATCATAATATATTTTACAAGTAATAATTTATTTCGTCATTAATAATCAACGAAACAAAATTAATAATTGTACTAAATATATAAAGTAATTACATCATATATGTACGTAATATAAATATATAAGTTGATATAATATTCAGCATTTGTCAAAAATGATATTTCTAAAAAGTATTTAATATATATAAAAATATTTAAAAAAAGAACATTCATGTGTGTAAAGAATGTAATACAATTTATATGAATCGGTAATTATTTGAATTAGTTTTTTGTAAACAATTTCTTTTCTAGTATTTACAGTTTTTTCTTTCCTAGAATTATAATTGTCAGATGTAGGTCAGCGCAAACAATTAATGTAGCCAATTTGATTAATTATTTAATTATTCCGTAACAGACAATGAATTTGGTGATACATACTGAATATTAAATTTGTTTTATTAAATTTCGAATATATTAAATATAAAAGCTGTGGCATTTTCAAAGCAGAATTTCAATTTTAGTGTTTGAGCTTATTTGATCTTCGACAATCTTATTAAAACAGTTGCATCTCAAATATCCATTTTAACTTATTCTTGCAGTTTCCAATTATTCCATTTCAACTTAAACTTCTACGCAACTTCATTTTACTTCTTGGCATTGCTACTCAACCACCTCTTTCCTTTTATTTGTTATTACTTATTAGCGAGATTGGTTGAACAGATAAAAATATTTACAAATTATAAACTTGTAACTGATAGCTTTATTCAAACTTCAAATTCTGTATTACTACATTGTGACTTTTAATTTTCATCTCTTGGTTTATTTATTATGAGACAGATGGATGCGCAATATTGTGGTAAAAGTAAAATAATAAAATATGGATAGAAATGCGTATATAACATAAACCTTTTGCAGATACAATAATAGTAGATGTATGAATACAATAATGTTTTCAATGTATTTAATTTTTATATTTTACTGTTTATTTATATTGTAGTTATAATATGCGAATTTAATTATCGTTATAGTTATAATTATAATTTAATTTTAATTATATATTAAAACATATGTTATTAATTTATTTCAATTCATGCTATTGCAAATACAATATATTTAAGTATAAAATACAAGAAGAAGCATATACAGCAAATCAAATAAATATAAAAGAGTTAATAAAAACGGCTATTTTTACCTCTATTTTTTGTATTTACTATGAGAAACATGAATGATTTTTGACTTCATCTTTAGAAAGTAAATCTCAAAAGGTATTGACAGGTGTAATAATCAAACAAAACACTTTTAAAAAAGTATTGTAAATTTGTGAAATTACGAAGTAAAGAATTAGGTTTATAATACTACGTAGTATTAAGCATAATGTACATTATGCAACGAGGGAGGAAAGATGAAAGGCTTTGCTTCGGGCTAAAAAACTACCAGTCGCAGTTCATCAGCTTTCTTTGAACATTGCATATGCTATTTTCTCACTTGCATATGCCATAAAGTCTCCTTTGTAAGCGAGACAGACGGACGACAGTTGTTTTTAAGAATTCTGGAGTGAAAATTGAAAGCTGCGAGAGTTATATACAGAGTATATCGAAATTTCTAGGAGAAAATAATTTGTGGATCTGGAAATGATTTTTGATTTTCTTATATTCGAAATATTTGATTGATCAGATTTTAAAATCAAATTTTTTAATAAACAATCAATATATCTCGACTGATTCAAATATTATATACTGCCGAATCGATGTATTTATTAACGTATATAATTAAATTTTAATGGATTTGTGTGATTAAGAAATACTCCTGAAAATCTGATCAATCCAATATTTTAGAAATAAGAAAATAAATAATTTCGATTACGTATTCTCGAAGCATCATTTAAAAAAATCGTCTTCGTATTTCAGAAATGTTTGATTAATATTATGATTAGTCTTTGTGTTATACTTTGTATATCACTTGTGCATCTGTAAAGATTTACTCTGACTATAGGTAATGCTTTTCCAAGCTCAATTTTTGAACACTTTTTACCATACTTTAAAACCATAGATTTTACTATTCGATGCATACCAAATACAAACTAGTTAGCAATTCACTTTTGATAAATAAACTACCACTGAAAGATCGTTAAAAAATTCTAACAAGAGATTCCTTGTTGATTTCCTTTGAAATAAGGTCATCTTCTATCGAGTTTCAATAGCAGAACGAGAACTCTGTCAAGCTGTCCGCTGGTCTAACTAAGGTGCTCTTCGCGTGTTCTTGGTTCACATTGCCTAGAGAAACACTGATTCGATCAGTGCATTTCTGGTATCCAATTGGCTCAGCTCAGATGCTGAGTTTGTCAATGATGAAGTATTGTTAGGACTGCTAGTGAGGAAGTGATAATACGAATCAATAATTTACAGTTTGAAGAGAATACATTACAAAATAATGTATATCTACAATTACGTGAAAAAATAATATTATAAAAAACATATAAAATAAATTATACAAATGGAACATTTTTGCATATATAAAATTAACTATGTCATACAAGAAAGGTATAATTATATGAGTTAAAAGAATTATTGTACTTGTATAATAATATATTATTATATATATTATATAATATATATTAAATTAATAATATATTATGTTTTGCAGATGAGTAATATTTTTGTAAAATATTAGACATGCATTGATGTATATATAAACATAATAAATAAATATATATATATATAAATATAGAAAATTGTTTATATAGGTCTCGGTATATTCTAGAAAAAGCTACAGTTATTCATAATATTAGATTGCAGGAATCTTTACCTTTCGACTCCTCACAATTCATTAAAAGTCTAATAAACTTATTTTTCAGACTTACGAATTCGTAAAGATCCAAAAATATATACCGTCTTATATAATATAAAATGCTTATTAGAGTTTAGAAATCGTGCCCTAAAATTTTGAATTGTATAATAATGAATGAGTTATTTAGCGGTTTTATTAAAATGTAACAAATTTGGGCGACCCTAAAC
>JABFQC010000957.1:0-21987 GCA_022817085.1 Psilanteris sp. ZL-2020
CAGTAACTCACGGACAAAATAAAATTTCAGTAAAAAATTACCGAACTTTTCAATAAACATTGATGAATGTTTGTAAATATATACCGAAAATTCATTAATGTTTACAGTAAAAGGTCGTTATTTTCTGACTCAATTTTTGTTTTATCCGTGAGTTACTGTATTTTGAATAATATTTACTGAACTTTCAGTCATTTTTAATTCAACATTTTGTTCCGTATACATTAAAAGAAATTTAACAGAAAAGTTTTACTGCATTTAACAGTAATGCAAAACATGTTGGTCAGATCTCGAGAAACTGATTTATTAATATTTTAACATTAATAAAATTACTGATTATTAAAAATTGAACCTGTTATAGAAAGAAAACTTATAATTATTTATTCGGTATTTAATTTAAATTTTAACATAAAAATCTATTAGCATACCTGTCTTATCATTACTGTTAAAAACAATAAAATTATTATTTCTTTCACTGTAAAGTTTGTAAAATTGAATTATAATATTTGTTAATATATATTTATATATATATATGTTTTTTTTTAAATCAATAACAAACATTATCTTTATTAATTATACTTAATAAAAGATATCAAATTTCTTATTTTTATATTTTATATTGTTAAATTAAGATAATTAAAAGTTAATTTTTCACTATAATTCAAGATAGAAAATATTATTTCGAATCATTATTTAGAAATCGCTAGAAAACTATAACATTTTTCATCATCTTATTAGATATTCTCCGAATCCAATTTGTATTATATATCATTTACCATTCTTTATTTGGGAAAGTATAGAAAAGAGTTAGAAAGAGAAAATTTATATAATTTTTTAAGATTTTTCAAGTTCAATAAAAATGTATATACTTTCTGCAACACAAACATATACATCTATACCACTATTATGTATGAATTAAAGATTCCTAAAAGTAAGGAAAAAATATTTTAATAATCTCATATTTTCTAAATCAATAAATATATATATATATATAGTCTATATAAATTCAATTGAAATTAACCTTTAACTTACCTATACGACAATTCAAACGAAAGGCGGTTTAGCATCGCTTCGATAATCTAAAACAAAAATTAATTTTGTTCAATATACCATGATCACTTTTAAATATACACAATAATTACCATGCATTCTAATTAACTGTTTTTAATTAAAGTCTATTCGAAATATTTCCATGTTTAATCCAGAACTTTAATAATGCGGTTTCACAAACAAACCGCATACAACAGAAGCACACAATTTAACTTTCTTCTTCTTTCATAAAGGTTTACTTTCTAAAGCCGAAGTTCATGAAGACGCGAGTATTCATCAACTAAGCCTTTCTATGATGAAAATTTTCGTCGCTGATAAAAGTGTCTCGATTTCCCAAACTAAGAAATTTTCGTTGACGAAAGAACACCTAGCACGGGGTCAAAAAAAAAAAAGAATTCAGCAGAAAGAAGTCATAAAAGAAGTTAGGGAAAGTTAACTCGTTCGTTTAGGTATCCTCCGCGGCTTTTAGCCCTTTTTAAAAGAGTTAGGAGAAAGTTTCGAATTTACTGCGCTGTAAATAACTATCAGAAAGGGGTCGTATTGCGGAAAACGAATGCCGCGAGAGTGGATTTCAAAGTCTGCAGGAAAACTATTGGAAATGAAAATGGATTGCGTATAAAGCTCCTGGATATGTACGATCTCATTCTTCCTAATGCAGTTTCAAAACCAGCAATCATTCCTAAGGCGCATTAATAGCAATTAAATCAATTGAGTGGCAAATTGCGTTTTACAATAAATTTATAATAATAAATACGTAATTAAACATTTAACGCAGTGTAATCCCCAAAAAATAATAAACATCAATCCGAGCACGCTGAAGGTCAAATAAACAAAACAAAACTGACCTTCTCGTCAAAACATTATTGTTTATTTTCGCGTCTATATAAAACGTCGGGTTGAAACCCAAGAAATGAGTTACCAATATCGCTATCAATTGAATACGCACAATTGAAATCGTTACCAGTTATCGCGATCATTTTGTCCGACAAAATCGATATGTAAATCGTAAATTATTTCCCGTTATATAGCGAGGACTGTGACACGAGACAATCTAAATGATTTAAAAAGGAGTGCTGCGGGTGATTTTATGGCGCACTCAAAACAATACGACGACTTTATATACGTTAAATATACGTTAAGGAAAAGCTACAAAATCAAGATTTACGTCGACATTATAGGTTATCGAATGAAAACAACGTGATGTGTTATTTACTCGACACAAAGTCGAGAACGAACGAAAGGGAGCAGGTAAATTTGCTATCCGCGATTAGGCAAACTCGCACTAACGAGAGCTGGAATTATCGGGATTGTGATAATGAGACGAAAGGAGATCAATATATATATATATATATATATATATAACTATATCGCCAAAGTTGATGCGGGAGAGATTGAATGAGACCGAAATGAGAATCTTTAGAAAGCGGAATGCGCGCGCGGAGATCGCGCGAGACAGTGAAAATAAATTCATCGGAAAGGGCTACCGTGTAATTTATTTACGCAGCCGGGGGCATCTAAATATACCGTTGGGCAAAGAGCCGATTGGATTGTTCGAGTGGCTTATGCCGTCCGAAGCCGCAACGCGCGAGACGTTCAATTATTCGGATCAGTTTCGCATCATCGGCGTCAGGCGCTTTCGAATGATGAAATTAACTCGCGCGCAGCCACGTGTTGCCCGCGATTCGCGCGACCGGCCGATGCCACCTAACCTCAAAATCGACGCTCGTAATGGCCTCGCAATGGCCCCGCTAAGAACTTTATCATAATCGCGCGCGTACTTTTTGCGCGCCGCTTTCGGGTTTCATCTAAATAACTCCGTATCTTTTAAAGTTCATGAAAGCACTTGAGGCTGTAATGCATCTTTTATGTGTGATATGGCTCTTTTATCTTACTTTACTTGGCTTATCGAACACGAGAACATTATACACTCACGGCACGTTTTTGCTTGTGGGATTCTTTTTGCGGATTGGCGAGGCATGACCCAAAAAACTTAAAAAGGTTTTCGTCGTTATGCAAGGTGTCTCACGAAATATCGAAGCCCCTTAAATAAGAAATACGCGCACGTACGCTGTCACGTGGGAAAGCATGAGAAATTAATGCACCGCTCCGCGCTGATTTAGACATTACTGCGTTACGTTCGAGGAATAACAAAATCGTCAATTAACGTCGGGTTTTAGAACCCGTTTGTTCTCGCGCTTATCAGGCGCTTCTGTGTTCGCTTCGGCCCAAAATCGAACCCCGCGCGAATACGAACGACCGCGGGATTATCGCTTTAAACTTTATGCAAATGACCCGTCTTCAATGTCGACCCGATCATGAATTCGCGTTATTCGAGGTCTTAACGTAAGATTTCGCAAGGACCAAAGTGCGATTTACGGATGACATGTTTTTCGCTTGTTTGTTGCATTTTTTCCCCTGTAACTGTATATATATTTGTATATATAATTATATATTATAAAATGACGCGTTTTATGCGCGCGACGAATCGCATTCGTTAACGCAATATATAGTTTAATATCTTACAGCGCGTTTGCGGCTGCGTTTCAACGATACTTTATTGTCGCGTTTCGTCACATCCGTGAGGAATATACAAAGGACGCGAGTGGTTCAACGTGTGTCCTGTTTCTCGGTATCAAAACTCGGCAGAGACAGCAATTTGAAATTGGTGTAAAGGGTATGACATAAGACGGCGAGTACCGAGATGTTTACGAGTTTACGCGGTCAGCAATACCGTCATTGTGCGCATGCGCCATTCGCAATAACAATTCAAATAAGGACGCGTTTGTATGTTTGTCGTGGTGACGTCAAGTTTGGAACAACCGTGTTGACTGAAACATGTATTAAAAGGGTCGTATATTTGTATATACGCTACAAACGTGATGTATACACACGTATATAAATATATATGCATATATATATATATATTTGTGTTATATGTGTAGTTGCACTGTGCTGGATCGTACAACAAAACATTTACACACTCGCATATATACGTGTGTGCCTATGCACTCACACTAGCTTACTCATACATATATGTATATATATATATATTCCCCTGCTCGATTCGGTACAATTCAGCAATTGAGTTCCAGCCAGCGAGGAACGGGCTTCCAACTCCAACAACGTAGGAATGATTCGTCGTATAAATTGGATTGTCGGGTGGTACCCGAGTCTAAAAAGGTAGTCGAGAGAGCGGAAGAGGAACGTGCTGGGGAATTGCAATTGCGAGGGAAGTCGAGCCTGGATATGCTGAAATCCCGAACGTGCTACCATCTAAATTGCATCTTTCAGCGTAGCAGACTTCCCCTAAGCGGAATTCAATGTCAGTATTATATGAATACGTTCCAAACGCAAGATCCCGAAAACAATTTTATTTACAACGTTGTTTCAATTAATAAAAGCGACTTTTTTTTTGTTTCCTCGTTACGTTGACGTCGAGCGGAACGGCTTCGTCAACTGGGGTGGATCGCGTTGCTTTCGTTTTATTTTCGAAATTGCATTAACTTCAGCAAAAGTAAGTTCGGTGTAATTGAGTTTGAGTAATTATGAGCGCCGAAATACCAAGACTTTCGAACTTACGATAGCATAAAGATTGTCCTTTGAAAAAGAAACGTAATTCTAGTGCACGGACTTTACCGTCTGAAAATAAATTACGTCGAGTTAATTGTAGCTGAATATCGTCCGTGTAGCCGGAGAAAAATTGTATTGAAAAAATGATAAAAGATATAGAATAAAAATGAGATGAAATAAATGTATGAAAAAAATGATAACAATGCAATAACAAAACTGATACCAATTTAATAGAGGATTTGTTGTATCGGGTAGATATTTTGCGTAGTTTTATCGTTTTATTACGTATTTATACACTGAGAAAAATTTCTATTAAAAATTACTGTGTCATAACAGTATTCTGGTGCGATGTTTGTCAACACGTAAAAATTACCCCTAAATAGCGTAAACATTACTTCGATTTCGATATATTTTTACTGTGCTTTAACGGTAATCATTCTTTGTTGACAAACATCGCATCAAAGTACTGTTTTGGCACGCTAATTTTTAATAGAAATTCTTCTGAATGTATTTTTTTGTATTATGCTATATGAGTTGTGAATGCAAATGTTCAATATGTTATTGAATTTCTCAAATTAACTTTATTTAGTTTAAGATATAATTATAGTATCTAATAAATTACAATGAATATTTAAAATTAAAAAGTACCAATAAGATTATCGTCCTGTTAATACGAATATTAAAATTATGAGTTATAAAATATGCAATGCATATATATATATATATAAATAAAAAATACAATTGCTTATATCCAGTTCAGTAATATATTTACTTCTGCTGTTTTAATTAATCAAATACAAGATCTTTTTATTATTAATTTATATTAAGTTATTACGGCGTCGCTCTTTTTTCCTCTCGATACATTTACATTATGCAATAGCTTTATACTCCACTTTTCTCTACAACCTCGTGCTCGTCATAATATATATTAACATTTTATAACGCTGAAATACCAAAACGAAAAACACCGTTCGAATATTTAACGTTATAAAAACACCGTCCTCGCAAATAATCTCATTATTCATTGCGCAAAGTGTTTAAAAATCGTATCGAGGGAAAAAAAGTAATTCTAAAAATACGTTAGCAGTTATCGCAAAAGATACGAAATTCAAGTTCTCACGAACATTACTTTGGATTATCGGAAGATGTAAAACATTAGATAAGAATTAAAGGAAAAAAATAAAAAAAAAAAAATTGAGAGGGGGAAGAGCCTTCTGACTAGAGGCAAATCAACGCGTGGTAAAACGATTTCGCTACAGTCGATCGTAAAACGATCTTGCGTACGTCAAAAGTGTAAGGAAAAAATGAAAAATACTTTCCAAACCGCAAATTCCAATTGAACGAAGTAAACACAATCTCATAAAACTTTAATGTTTCTGAATATAATTATGTATATTACTAATGTTATTATTATGACTACAATTTAGTTCCCGTTTATCCTTCCAATAAACTATATATTTGATCGTTTATTAATTAAACTACGCCGAATTTTATATATTTAAAATCCGCGCGAGGTACTGTTTCGATAATAACACGTCTCTAGCAATCGCGCGTAATTTCGTATTTAATTAGCATTTTGCGGCACAGGAATAAGTTTAATTGGTACAAAAATTGCGTTCATCCAAGCGCTTCTAATTCGATACATATATCGATTCGCGATAACAACCGACGAATCTAAACGACGCGACTGCGAATGATTCAAATCAATTCAAAGTTCGTCCAAATTACCATAACAATTTTAATCTTTCAAAAGACATTGAAACGCCGAAATTATCATACATTCAACCAATCCAATTCAGGCCCGATATCGTACGTCGACTATTTAATCAACCAACAGAAGGCTTGCCGATTTTCCCTCGGGATGATATTAAATTCCGACAATAATCTAATACAACGAAATTGAAATCGCTCCACGTTGTCTCACGAAAGTGATAGGATTTGAATAATCAGTCGCAGATGCACGAAGAGCTCAATAGTTGGTAACAGTACTGGGGTCGAAGCAAAATCCGTAGATTCATTTGGCAAGATATACGGCCGTGTATAAGACAGAGGGAAGTTAGAAATATGAAATTGCCGTTGCCGTCTGACATCGAACCCGGGCACGCGCCAAGAGAGCACTTGCGATGCCGGAATAAAATAGAAAAAAAAGAAAAAAAAACAGCAACGTCTCCGGCTCGTGAATAAACAAGCGGGCGAGTTGCAAAAGTATCCGACTTTGGCGTAAGAAAATCGAGGAAGGAAAGAAAAGGAGTGTCCTGCGGTGCGTGGGTAGGTTGTAGGTGTACTGAAGGTGTGGCTCGTCGTGTCATCGTGGGTCTTGCGTGTACATAAGACACGGTATATACAGCGCTGCTAATGCAATCCTTCGGTGGATGCTGTACAATCTGCAAAATCTAGCACTGCTTATAAAATTAACGCTTATTTATTGCACTGCCAGCGCGCGTTTTTGCAATTCCCTCTATCATAGGTGTGCATCTGAAGTAACGAACCGAGCATCGTTATAAATTTGTCGCCGAGCGAAATTATAATAAGCAAAAATAAGCGGACCCGATATCGTCTTACACACACACATGTACACACAAAGCCACACAATTTAGTTAGGTTTGCTCTTTATGTTCCAGTTAAACCGTACTCTTATCTACTTTAAAATTACAGAAGATGAGTTTGCGCTTGTGTAAAGGAAGAAACGAGAGGGGCGGGAGAAAAAAAGACGGCAAATAAATGCATATCCCGTTGAAAAATTTAAGCCACGAATTTATTCGCGCTCACGGACGCAACTCGGCCGTTGCGCTCGTACCTCCGCGTTTCCGACAGCCTCGCGCGAAATTAGTCGAAAAGTGCAGAAATAATAACCGCGCGGTTTACGCCCAGCGCAAGGCCGGACGAATTATCTTGTCAGACGGGTGGAAGTTCGAAAGTTCTCCGGGGAAAAGGCGAATAAAAATGGCCGACCGCTCCGCGGGGTCGTGTGAAAATTGCACGGGCCTGCTCGGTTGGGGTTGAAACCCTTGTCTGGCAGGGGTGGTTGCTTCGATCCGTCTGCTACCACCACCCTGCGTGCCTGGTTGGGAATCGATCCGCGCCAACCTTCACCACGTCGACGGTCTGTCTGGACCAAAGAGCAGTTACGTCGTCCTCCGAGCGTCACCTCAGAATAAGTCGACGGAGTTGATAGCGACGCGCGTTTCGCCAAGGTTACAGTCGTTAGAAGCCGCAAATTCTTCCACGCTCGATTCATAAATCGTCCGAATCCGCGGTTCGACGGTAATAATATACGTGCCGGCTGGAAGTATTTCAGCCAATTTTACGACCGGAATATGCGTGCGATCGTTCGCACGGGTGTACGAACACGCGCACGCATTTCGAAACCACAGGACGGAGTTAACGCGATGGGAAAAATCGGTTTTCGACTTTCTATTCGGCTTTAATTTTTGTCACTTCCTCTCTAGGCCCTTCGGAGCTCGACGCATTCTGTCGGCACACGATTCGTTTATCTACATTCTTTCTGACGGCGACTGATTCGTTAATAACCGAGCGGCCGTGACAGAATCGGCTGAGCCTGCTTTGATTACGCTGAAAATGGTCCCGAATCATACGCGCGTATAGCTATCCCGTCCGCCATTATAGCAAACCGTTTCATGACCCTCGAAAGATCGTAAACGCGAAAGATTTCAACTCACTGGATATACGGCGTTTGCGGGTACGCTATCGTGAACGAAAAGTATACATTCCACGGTTGGAAAAGGAATCTTTCCGATAACTGTGCGCCATTTATAACAGCAGTTTAACGATCGGGCTGTTAGACCGGCGTGTCAATGGACGGTGCGCCTTCATCGCGAAAGAACAATTTCAGCCGCTCGACGCGAACGGCGTTTTCTCCGCGGAATATGCCATTTTCTCGGCTCGCGGTCGCGGGCGGCAATTTTCCTACGACCATTCGGGTCGTTCCGAGTCGTTCGAGTGAAAAGGGTCACGATGTGTTTGAACCGAGCACGCTATTCCCGTGCGGAGAAAGTTTCCCATTGTCTCGCTCTCGTGATTCGGATAACGAACTGCGCCCTGAAATTTCCTAATCAACGTCAGCCGCGTGCGACTTTTGGTACGGAAAGCCGAAATGAGCGTCGTACACTTGCCGGTTTGCGCTCAACGAACGTCCACTCTGTTAAACTCCGATCGATGGCTTAACCAGTTTCGATCGCATATTAAAACCGAGGTTCCGAACCGTCGTCCGCGGGCACTAACTCATGTAGAAAAAGAAGGATCGGGCCATGCATGGCCCATGCACGGCAACCATCAGACGATCATCGGTAAACCGTTGGGATGAAACGCCAATTATGCATGGCCCAATGATGTTTAACGAATGGCGAACCGAGACAAACACAATTTTTTCATCACATAGTCGACCCGATCATAGGCCATGCATGGCCCAATCATTGGATTACGACTTGAGAAAGATGGTTTCACAATACACGGAGAAAAAAGTATTAAAAATTACTCATAAAATATCAAATGTGTGACAGTAGTGTTTTATTTTGAAATAATATACATATACACTGAGAAAAAACTTATAATAAAAGTTACTATTTATATAATAAGTTGAGCACAAGAGTGTCCAAATACACGGGAAAAAATAATGATATAAATACAACACAAAACGACCATGTTGACTACACGGGGTTGATTCAACACATAAACTTTGTAAAATTAAAACGAACAATTTGTTTGAATCAAAACAAACGAATTCTGAGGAAAAATAGCCGCTGTTTATAAACACGGTATGCCTAAAACCGTATACAATCAACACACACCTCATAGTAGATCCAACATATTTTGACTATTTTAAAACAAAACAATTTTTGTATTAATTTAATGCCTTATTTTTTCCCGTGTATAGTGAATTTTATCATATAAAATAGTCGAAAATAGTAATATATTGATTGAATTTACTTTATTTCTGTTATATAAATTACTATATTTGCATACTTGTCTCTAAGTTATTATATAAATAATAAATTTTATTATATTTTTTCTCAGTATAAAATTAGTAAAAATGTATTTTTGTGAAAATTTCTGATATTTTATGTATTACTTCAATATTGAACATCACTGTCACATATTTACTATTTTGATGAGTAAATTTTAATACTTGTTGTCTCCGTGCCATTGTCATAACGATCGTGCCAATGACGGCCCGATTCTTTGGCGATAATCGGGCCACGCATGTGCCACGAACAATGCCGATCGTCATCAGCAATGCACGGACCATGCATGTGCAGTTTCTTATTATCGGCAAATTACCAATTTTTCTAAATGGGGCGGGGGAGGAGGTTAAGTTTTTTTTTCTTAAGCCGGGGCCGCATTTAATAATACACGCCGAGAAATTTTGCATTAAAAATTATTGAAAGTTCAGTAAATATTATTCAAAACACAATAACTCACGGACAAAACAAAATTTCAGTTAGAAATGCCCGAACTTTTGAGTAAACATAGATGAATGTTTGTAAATATATACTGAAAATTTATCAATGTTTACAGTAAAAGGCCGGTATTTTCTGACTAAATTTTTGTTTTGTCCGTGAGTTACTGTGTTTTTTATATTTACTAAACTTTCAGTAATTTTTAACGCAACATGTTTCTGCGTGTATGATATCGCACAAAATTCACGACGACATCCTGGCATTTGTAATTTCATACATTCGCGTGCTTTTCACACAGTCCAAGGAAGCTCGCCACCGGCGACGTAATCGCGTTGCTCGGTCGCCGCATACCGCAACGTCGATGAGCAATAAAGCGCCCGGTCCAGCTCTCGCGGAAGCTCGAAAAGCCCAGGAGCGAATGGTAACAATATCGCCCGAGTTACTCGGGTGGACGTGCACGAATGTCACGGGTTCGCCGCAAATGGCCGACTGCGAGTATACGCGCGTTGTAAGTTATTGTCGTTATTACTTTGCGACTTGCGAGTTACGATAACAGACCGAAGTAACGCTCGGCAATTGTTCGGTCGCTAAAATGATCCAGCGCAATGCCGCTACGCTGTCGTCTCTACCGCGCCACATCCGACGTTGCTCGCATCAAATTATTTACAGCGCGCGGTTAGTCGGGCGACCATTCGGGATAAAATTATTCGCCGCGATCCGCGCGCCATTTTCGTCCCCGATCGCCGTAAGACCCGGATCCTTCTCGGGTGTAATTGCGCGAGTCGTAAAGCGAATTAATGCGTTATTAACCCCGCTGCAAATGGGGAATCAAAATAAACGAAGGAGGTTCGGCACTTGTTGATGAAGGGCCGCGCTTAATCCTCTCGGCTTTAATGTAACGCGATTTTGAAGGTCATAACGATTGCGCAAGAACAACAACGGGCGTGTTTTTATTTTCAAAGTTGCCGTAACGAATTAAAAAAGCATCAACCCGCGACGTAAACAAAGCTGTGACGACCTTCCCATCATAAACATTGTCTGGCTCTTGTGTTTACGGTTTTTATTATCTTTGTTTTTATTATGCACATGGTGAAGGGCGAAGTTGGGGTGTTATTTTTTTTTAGAATGCATGCGTGTATTTATATTTATGTATATTTATATATATATATTTTTTTACAGATGACGATTTTACGTATTCAATTTATTTTGTATGAAATAATAAAACTATTTGTAAGAAATAAGCGTGTTTTCATTGAACGTTCCCATTATTGTATCAAATCCAGATCTACAGATGTTTTCAGCCGAAATTTCCGAACTCTGAGAATTTACTGAGGTAAGTCAACATTATTCCACATTCATTTGCAGTTATACTTGGACGTTCCACGAACATAATATTCTTTTTAACTTTCTATTCCGTTGACATGGCGAAGTGCTTTATAATATACAGGACTTGTTCGCGTGATCTGTTATAAATGAATAATTCAGAAAATATGATAGCTGTACGAAATTCCCGGAATCGTTTTCATATTGAAAGAGGGTTTTTAATTGTCGGCTGGTATTGGTAGTGTGTGGCTAACTATTTTTTAATCCTCTTAGTGCCTCTTATTTCTTGAAAATATATGAAAAACGTTACATTTTCTGTATAATTTAATTCAGTCGTGATATATGATTATACGGACTTATTAAGAGCTGGTCGTCTAATTTCGATACAATACAATTATCGAATGGTTATTTCATGTAGGAATATTATATAGTAATTTCGTGATAACCAATAAAAATGATATATCCCCGTATATAACTTAGATATAATACACGGTCCTTCATTTTGTCTCCATAAAATGGATTCCTTTCATGTATACGAAAAATAATGAAATCCCAATCTTTTTTATATAAAAACAAATTAAACGGTACAAATAAATAAATTAGTGTCAAATTTAAGTTTCAGAGTTATAAATTTAGTTGTTATTTGACAATTGCATGATAAACATTTATATCAATTAAAAAGTCGTTATAATAAACAATAGATAAATCGTAATCACATATACGGTGTAAAAATTTCGATAAATAATTATTAAAATTATAATAAAATGCTATTAATTACAATATATTCTGCTACATAAAACGAATGTTTAATCCATTAATTAAAATTGTAAGAAATTATCAAAAATAATGAAAGTTTTCTAAATATATATATATATATATATACATGTTACGGAATTTTAACTAATTATTCTAGAACATTTGACAAATCTCATAGCAATTACATAAATGTATATAAAAACTATACATAGACTACGATACCGTACGATTAATATTCTAATGAACACATTACAATTTTAATAATTATTCGTGAACTTGATGTTTCATAATCCATTTATCATCTTTCACCGAAATAAGGAAATCATCTAAATTGAACACCGCGCTCCGCAAGCCGGCTCCAGATCGCACATACGCGCCATGCGCGAATTAAAAATACCCCACCATAGAAGACGCGAGTGTTTCGCTTCTTTTATAACTACTGTTTGTTGAAGCAAAGCCGGAATAAATTGGCCCCCGATAAAGCGTTTGAATTAAGCGGCGCGCGACTTAATCCTATGATATGCCTAATTAATGCAAACCTCCGATACCGGGAACAAGTACGCAAATGTGATTGCACGCGTCAAGCATTTAGGCAAAACAAACAACGTACACCTTTAGTGAATTGAATACAGTATTTACAGTCGTTGCTCGACATTCGTGCGCAAACCTGATCAAAATGTGCGGCGAATATTCGCTCGTCAAGACGACTCCGAGCGTCGCAGAAAGCGGCCCAGAGGCTGCGTCGACTGCAATCAGAAGCAACGACAGAAGTCCGCCGTTGGTTATCGCAAAATCGTTTGCCCGTCGCGCGACGTCTATTCATACGTAATGACGCGGACCCAAAGCAAAGCGCACGTCAAAGATGCATATCGTTCCGGGCGACGCTAAATTATGCCCGCGCGGCCATTAAGCCGCCATTTGCGGCTTTGCTTCCAGCGTGCGATGCAAATATAACTTGAATGCGCGAGACCACGCGGGTATCACGACTCTACAACCTTGGACCCCGACTGTTTTATATTGATAGTGGCTTTTCGTTGCGAGCCATATGGTACGCGCGTCTCTGCTGATAACTCGCGGCGAATTTTCGTACGCTGAGTCAGCGCGGACGCGTAGACGCGAGGGAGTTTAAAGCGAACAAATCGGAAAGCCATTTTGCTGGGCTTGTTGGCGCGGATAAATTGACGGCCGGGTTATTTAAGGTGGATCTAATGAGACGGTTGCGCGTTTTGTGCGCGCGGCGTGTCGGGATCCGACAGAGACGAGTCGATTCTAATGCACGTATGAAGAGATTGCGAGTGTTTTTTGTGAAAAAATATTGTCGCACGGAGAGGAAATAATATTACTATTTATAAGACTGGAATATTAAGTTTTGGTAAATTGAATGGTAATTGGAATAATATACTTTCTCTAAATTTTAATAAACTGGATTGTATGTTTTGGACGAATAACAAACATGCAAATTAAAGCTCGATAATAAAATTTGCTTTTAATAAGCTATCGATAAATTACAATATAGCACAATTTAATACACATAATGTGATTAATATAAAGCGCCCAATAAAAGAAGTTTTTTTAATGAACTGTTCGTTGTTCATTTTAGGTTATAATATTAAATATTTAGAATCAGTTTTGATCATGTTTAACTAATACTTGATGATGAATTTATTTACACAAAATTTGATGAATTGATATTTTTTTCTCTTAGTGTAACAGATAGGACTATGCCTTAATAATTATTACAAAATTATATATTATGTTAATTATTTCTAATAAACTGCTATGTTAAGTTCGTTGTAAATTTTAATATACACGCATAGAAATGATACAGTTGAATTAAAGAAATTATTTTGTTAAGCGTATTTTGTCAATTTGTCTGTGAATTATATGAGTTGAATAAAATATTTTGTAAATGTTTACACTTTCACTGAAACGTTTAATTCGTTTTTACAAAATTAGAGTGTTGATTCAAATAAAAAACATCAACAATATGACAAAATGATTGAATTATTCTGTTGATCCAACAAAACTGTTTGTTTGGTTAAATAACAACAAAACTGTTTTGTTGAATAAAACATAATTTGTTTGTCTCTACAAAATATTTCTTTGCATGTATTTTTAAAATATACACTGAGAAACATTTCTATTCAAAATTACTCTGCCAAAATAGTATTCTGATGCAATGTTCGTCAACACATAAAAATTACCCCTAAATATCGTAAACATTGTTTCCATTTCCTATATTTTTTACTGTAATTTAACGGTAATCATTCTTTGTTGACAAACATCTGTTTTGACATAGTAATTTTTATTAGAAATTTTTCTCAGTGTATGTATGGCAAAATTTATCAAGATTATAATATTTTTGTATAAAAATTCTATTAAAATGTGAAAAACATGATATTCTCATTGCCTTACGATAAAGTAAGGCAATAATTATAGTAATTTAAAACAAAATAAGTATAATTTTGTTAATTAATGAATAATTGCGATTGATTTTCTACACTGAAAAAATGAAATTGTACAATTTACATTCCAACATTTTGATGTTTCTCATTGGTTGAACCTATCTCATTGGCTGACGTCGTTTACTATTCAGATTGTATGATTGGTACAATGTGAAATTGTACGACTAACGATGTACATAGTTCCCGTTACAATTCTATTTTCTTATTGTATGTTATTTTTTGATCTTGGACTTGATCGAAATCTGCGGTTATTTATAGTTGGATAATTTAGTCAATTAATAAATTCAACTGATGAATTATGGAATTTGGTTAAGGGGATTGATTATATATGCTTGTGATAAAATGCTAAGTTGATTTTTTAATGTAAAATAATGAATATTTACTTACGTAAACGAAAGAACAGAAGAAATACAATAAGTGTATTGATATGGTACTTGCAAAGAAATATTCGACAAAAAAACGTTTGACATACTGATTGTTCGTTTCCACTAAGTTTAAGAATGCTTTTAAGAATGGCAGTTTCAGTGAATCATTCGTTACGTCATCGGATGGACATAATTTTGTTATTGGAAGCACGATTGAAAAAGGGAGAACAGATTTAATGTGTTATTTATACATTTTATATTATACGTTATATACAATTAAGCCCCTCGAACTCGTTTAAAAAATTATTTTGCAAATCTGATTCGGATTTGAACATTTAATACAGATGTCGTGTAACAACTCGAACTCGAAAAACTTGCAACTCTGATATTTAAAAATAATGCCTGACATTTCTTAATCGATTTTAAAATACGTAATTAAAGAAACATTTTTTAAAATATGTAAACACCAAATTGGACATAAAACACCGCCGTTTGAATTCTATTACAGCGACTTTCACATCGAAACTTTTTTTTAAATTATACAATTTTATAACTAAAAAGTACAGTTTTTATATGTGGATTGTTGTTTTTTTTCTTCTTTAATCATTTTTTTAGGATTTTAGGACTTTAGTTGAATCTCGATGCATTGTGATAATATATATATATATATATATATATATTATTAAATATAATTTTTTTATCAATTCGTCTGTCATCTTATTTATTTGCTTAAAATGATATCAATTTAAGGAACTTATATTGACATGAAAATTATCGACCAAATGCGTAAACACGTGCAAATATTCAATTAGAAAAATGCATTACAATTAAAAACGTAACGTTGCGCGCAATTAACACAAAACGCACGTCTCTCGAATTTGTGAAGTAAAAAGCTGATTTTCATTCAAACGTGTAAAGTTTTCAAGCAACTTCGTTTAAGTTTTACACTCCGCTGCAATTGCGAATACGTCTCGTTTCTAAAATTAGTATCATTTTTCATGAATAATGCAAAATCATGCATGAAATAAGAAATTCAAATGTAATTCATTTTCGGGGCATAAAATTACCCGACGAAAGTCCAAAATGACATTTTCGTCTGCAACATGGACATCGGACTCACTGCACTTTCAAATTCAATATTTATATTACGTACAATGTACCTATACATAATTCCCTCAACCCAAACACTAGTCTTAGTAAACCGATACTACATTCATCCAACTTTGCCGTGCAGTTCTTTTATATTTTTGTCATCTTCACCGAGCTCAATTACTATAATATACTGAGAAAAATTTCTGTTAAAAATTACTGTGCCAAAACAGTACTTTGATGCGATGTTTGTCAACAAAGAATGGTTACATTTAAAGCACAGTAAAAAATATAGGGAAATCTAAATAATGTTTACGATATTTAGGGGTCATTTTTATGTGTTGACAAACATTGCATCAGAATACTGTTTTGGCACAATAATTTTTAACAGAAATTTTTCTCAATGTATAAATATAAATATATATATATATATATATATATATACACTGCAAAAAATAATCTTACAAATTTAACCAAACTAGATAATAAAAATTGGAAAAATGTTCAAAAATGTATGATAAATTATCTAAAAATATGTCAAATGTTACCAAATAAGATTATTTTTTCCAGTGTATATATAAAATCGCAAAGCAAAAAGCTTCAAAAAAGCAAACACGTAAACAAACAACTCAAACACCGTCCCGTTCATTAAGACGATCAAACTCATTGCCCCGTCCGACTTTGTGTCTCATCCTCATTCAACCCATTACCAAATAATCAACGATTTGAACCAAAATGACGCGCTCGCTTCGCAATTAACGAACGCACACAAAGCCGCGCGTGTTCGCGTCGTTACTGGCGGATAAAATTGCGCGCGAAAATAACGCACCGTCTCGTTACAACGGGGGTTATTAAATTTTTGCGAATACGCGCGTTGTCCGCGCGGCTGACTTTCCGCGCAAATCGATATAGAAGACGGCGGAAAAAGAAGCGCGCGTTGCCGCGCTGTCAATTGGTCTCATTGACAAGCGCGCGCGCGGTCGGAGCGCCCGCTGAATGGCTAACCAGCGGGCCAGACGGGATCACGTCGGCCGCAATCGTTTTATTCCAGTTTAAAGCATCAACTCCGTAATTTTATGGGGTCGTAAACAACGCACGCTGGTACTGAGTTACGTGTCGTCTCCCGAGACGCAGATACGGCCCGTATATGGGCGAAGCGGAGCGGCGCGTAGGATCCTTTAGAAGCGACGATCCGATCGCGCTTTAATCCCGCTGTTTGTCTGCCTCCGATCGCCGCGATCTGTTTAATAACGCGCCTCGTCCGCAGCCAAAACAAATTAGCTTCACGAAACCCCGTAAAACGCGGCCGAAAAATGCGGCCGCGCGGGCTCCGAGTCGAGTCGCGCGCTCGGCTCCTCGCATCGTCCCGGCCGAATTGGTTCGTTTTTTTTCGCCGCGATCGGAATTCCGCGCTCGTAAATTGCGAGCCCGGACGAGTCTTTGGCCGAACGTCCGGCCGCAAAATGGACGCCGACGCGGCGAAAAGGACGCGCGGCTACGCGCATAAAAGTCGCATCGAGCCGGACTCGTTAGAGGGATTCCGGTTTGGCGCGGCTCTAGCCGGGATCCGATCGATTTAATCTAATTAATAAGCGACCGATCTGCGCACAATTAACACGTAATTTATAATTTTAGTCCGGCGGTTATTAAACGATAAAGCAAAGCGTTCATTATGCGCCCGGCGGACGGGCAAACGTAAACGCCGCACGAAAGCGCGCGCACAAAAAATTGCGCCGTTAATTACGTCTATAACCGTACTTCGCTTATCGAAATACTTACTTAAAAATAATGTTTATGATAATTCAATGCAATAAGTTTTCAAATATATTATCAAACCGCGCACAAAGGTAATTAGTTATGATTATTATTTTGTCCCGAATTCAAGCAAGACGTACAGGCCAGGCTCGAGTTATATATATATATATATATATATGTGTATGTATGTATGTGAAATAAAAGAAGGAAAGGAAGAGGGAAATAATCAGGGAAACGAGTGAAAAAAGAGAAAACTACAGTGCGATCGACGTCGCTCGAATCGTCTGATAAAATCTCGCATGCGCGATACGCGACGCAATTTATTGAACCAAGATTGAAATTTATGTACGTGTTTGCGGAACGCTTCGTGTATCTTTGGACCGAATTGGGTCAGACGGGCCGGGTGTAATTGCTTTCGCAAAACGACGATCGAAACGTGACAGACGCTCGGGAGATTCCCGCGCGGCGTTGGTTGCGGCGCAATCGAGCGGATTCGAGCCGCGCGGAAATCGCGCGATTATCCGCGCGAGTCGAAAGCGACCAATGCGAGTCGCGCGATCGAGACGGGTTTATCTCCGGGACGGGAAATAATGCCGGTTCGGAGCGCCGAAGAGGCCGATCCTGCTGCCATTTTGACGAAATATAAAAACGAAAATTATAACGAGCGAGAGAACAAACAAATGAAAAAGGATATTGGAAACGACGGAGAAAAACAGGACGCCCGTCGTCGAGCTCTTTTTGCGGAGCGGAATTTCTGCCGCGCTGGTTATGCTATTCACGAAATAAAGTCGCAAACGTTTGGCGCAATAAAACCGTGGACATAATTATCCGGATTTGAGTACGACCGATATACACACGATTGGTCTTAAGCTCGATAAAGGCTCTTTCCGATTCACCGTACATGATCCTCCCATTTAATAATAAGGGGATACGGAATTTTATGCCGAGAAATATTTTACGTGTCTCGGCGAACTTAGCGACGCGCATTTTTTCGCATCTCGTTCCGCAGCTTCATAAGAACGCATTTTTATACGTTTAATATGTAAAGGTATTAGTCGAATTAGGTTTACGATTGGCTCTTTGTATGCGTAGATTTACTCCGAGGAGGAAAGCGCGCCGCGCAACGATCATAATTGCGCGTACGAAAAATGGACCGGACGGATTTTAATTAAACAATAATCGCGTGCAAAAATGGTCGGTAGCGCCGGAAGCCGAGGCGCGATCCAGTCAGTTGCGAAAGAAATATATCGCGCGTGTTCCACGGCTAAACGGCTGGTCGTCGGTTTTGACCTTAGAAATAGTCCGGGCGGCTTTGGGTGTATGCATTTGTAACGCGCTTTTCTAAGCATTGAGACGCGACGAGTTTTCTCGACGCTCTCGAGACAAAGCGCGTTTTCAAAAAAGTCGCGTTCGCATTGCATTATTCATGCACGATTATCGGCGCGAAATAAAACCGCATTCCACGTTGCGTGCGCTCCGTCTTTGTTTCGTTCGTATCAGTCGAACGGATCAGACAATTACTTTTGGAATCCGCTGAAAATCTAGCGCTTCTTACTATACAAATCAGGTCTTTTTTTATTATTATTATTATTATAAATGGAATTGCATTGATCTCGTTTGAGAAGCGAATGTGGAATTCTGATTTGAATATTGCCATGTTTCTTAATAAACGATTACAATCACTGTCGAGTTTTTGCCCGGTTTTCTACTAAACTCATTTACGTAAATTAATATTGAACATGGACAGAGAAATACCAAGTGGACGAATGACAAATAATAACCATGTCATCTTCGAGCGTTCCATTTTCTAGCAACAATGACGGATAATTTAAATCTGCGTGATATTGTAAATTCTGAATTGGTATTGTTTAAATATGAAAAATTAATATTTGTTTTAAAAAAATATTAATATTATATATTGGTATATATATAAATTAGGTTGAGGAATTAAATTACGTGGAACTTTTGTAAGTAAAATATTGACATACATATATTATTTGTATGTATATAATATATAAATAAATACACAGATTTGGAAGAGTAAATATATATATATATATATATCAGCATACAATTTTCATAATACAGTACTATATATACGTACAAATAATATAAATACATTAATGTAATAACATTAATATATAACTATACTAAAAGAAACTAAAATTTCCAAACGAAAATTTACTCATTTATGTTTGCAGTTTCAGATCTACATTTTTCCTTATTCCCTCATTATAAATATAATACAAAATTATCATATATACGATATTACCTGCTTATAATGTACTCCAAAAGAAATTGATTTTACTTCGCCAATTAATAGATTTTTATGTCTCAATTATTGCAGAATTTGACGAAACACTATATGCAAATTATTCAATTTTGTTATTTAGTAATTTGTAATGCACGCAACGCGGATAAATTATTTTGAAATCCAATTCACGATTGCAATGATATGAAGTGCAATTAAACGTTAAAAACTTATCAATTGGTTACACGTAATTGTTTTTCTTATAGTGCATTAAGGCCAGAACTAATGAAACTGAATTGTATAAACTATCTATTACATCGGATTTATTTGACTCCAGCGAATGCCTATTTGCGCAATAAATTCGTATAAATGTTCGTTTGATCGGCAACGCGTTTGATTAATTATTAATGCCGTTTAGGATTTCAATAAAACTGTAAATATCGCATATACGATTTCAATATCGCGCATTTTCACGCGATTCCATGAAACGAATTATGCCGTCGGAAAAGTCGTATTAAACAAATTGTCGACGTTTATGAAATCGTCGGTCACTGGATATCCTAGAATCGATTTTACAATCGCGTGGAAAGTTTCGTAAGCGAATATTAAACGTAAACCGAAAAGCTAAACCTGAAATTCAATAAGAAAGTTACAAACGAAAAAGTTCGATTGTACACGAAATGTACGACATTCCTCGGCACCGAGTTGGTCATCACGCGGACGTTATTTATGAAATGAATTCCTTCAAATTTAAAGCGAAATTTCGAGGATATTTATACCCCACTCTGATAACGGAACGAGAGTCGAATTACTAGCATTTAATAAATGTATGTAAACTTGCGACTGAAAATACCATCGGTGCGGCCAAAGTCGATGCTTTTGCGGCCATGTTCTTAATTTATTATATATAAATATAAATATATATATATATATATATATGTATATATAGTTTTATTTATGTCCCGCGACGATGCGAAAATTCCTCGATTCTTTTATTTGTCCGTTGATGAAAATATGTGAATGTAAATCACGGACTTTGGAAAATATCGGCGCGAAAAGTTTTTAGAGAAACGTGTAAAAGCTTTTATAACTCCGCATTAATTTGTGTTACAAATTACATAAATTTGATTTCGAGTTATGAATTTTGTTCGATCACGGTTTTATTTAAATATTACGGCTTTTAAAGTGGAGTCATTATTAACGCAGCTAATCATTGACAAGCGTCCAAAATGTTACGCAGCATACATTAACTTTTATGTTAATGCAATATGGCATTCATTTTGTCTCTTAATTTACTTTTTCAATATCGATTCTTATGAATTTATCGTTCGTACTTTTTTACATTTTCTCGTGTTTATCTATATTTAAAAGTGAATATGATGTTGAAACGCGGCGAATGGCCCTGTCCTTATTCAATGTCAGTTTAAAATTAAAAAAGAATTACATTGTTATAAATTGTTAAAATAACCACCGGCTTCTGCTAATTTACATAACAGAATTCGTTTTACTTAACTTTTTGTGCTTTAATGCACGCACACTTTGCTTGATGCGGGGCTCTGTATTTTTTAATCAAAATAGCTAATTAAAACTTTAGAAACAGAGCAACTGAAATGTTGAAAGCAACAAAATTCGTTTGTTTCTATTAACATAGTCTTAAAGAAATCTAATAATATATATGATGATATGTTATATAATATTTTGTTTGTAATGGTAATGAACTGTGATGTTAAATATATCATGCAAAATAATAATTGTATATTTCACTCTTATTAAATGTATCATTTTTTTCATATCACTGAAAAAAATGGTATTGTGTGAAACAGTCAATATACAAATCGTAAATTATATTATGTGAAAGTGACAAAAATGTGACTGAAACAAATAAATGACTATGACTGAATTAGTCAATAATTTTGTCAGGTAAATGCTACTTAAAATGTATAATACTT
>JABFQC010000958.1:0-21982 GCA_022817085.1 Psilanteris sp. ZL-2020
ATGTAATACACGCTGATTTCATAACTGAATTAAGAATTATAACAGTCTATGTTAAAGTTGAAATATGCATTTCTGTTTCGTTCTGCTTTGTTCTCTTTTGCTTGTTATTACGTTGATACTTTATATGCTACCAGAAACGTTTATAAGTCAAATCAATTTTTATTGCAACAAAATCTTTGTATTTGCGTCTTATTAATTCAATGATAAATATAGGGCAAAGTGTACATCTTAATACAAAATTAATTTAGTTAAACATAAATTATTGATACGATAAAATAAACATTTTAACTCGGCGTGTATAAAAATGTATATTCAGTATTTTATTTCACAGTACAGCTTTTCTAGTTTTGCAAATTTCAATCAAAATTTTGAAACAAAATCAGTTTTGAAAAACACGATATGTCGGCCTAATGTTGTAGATATAATATTATTATAAAAATGTCTATTTGAGGTCGGCGACAACAACTGTTCGTGTATATATACCTGGTTCTCTCAGCCATCTAATATGCACGGGAAAAAGTAATGATATAAATCCAACACAAAATGACCATGTCGACTATACGATGTTGATTTAACAAAGAACTCCTGAAACTAAAATAAAGAATTTGTTTCAATGAAGACAATCGAATTCTAGATATACAAAGCCGCTGTGTTTATAAACACGTAAGTCTAAAACAGTATACAATCAACACATACCTCGTTGTAGATCCAACATATTTTGACAATTTTAAAACTAAACCAATTCTCTATAATGAAACAAATGTAATAGGAAAAAAATATACAACTTATATTAGCACCGCAATTTCTGCGTCGATATCCAAATACATATTTAGAAAATTAATTTATTATTAAACTACATTTTGTTATAAATATAACTAATTTTTCTGCGCGATGTATATTTTTTATTTACACTACATTGCACTAAAAGATATAGAATAATAATTTCTAGAATAGTGTTGTATAGGTTATTAAATATAAAACAAATCAACATACGATGGTATAAATTGGTGCTGTTGTTATTTGTATTAAAAATGCAGTAATCCATTTTACTATATAAATATAGTCGTATATATATATTTATATAAATATTCAGAATTATACGCATTAATTTAAAAAGTATCACTTTTTCAATTTATAAACACATATGTTTATGTTTCATATCTTCATTGCATGTAGTTTCTCGAACACACATTTTGAAAAGAATTATAATTATCTTTTCCTTATTTGAATATAAGAGTAACTCTTTATTCAGATTTCATGTTTCGATCATACAATTTGCCTCCCAGAAGATGCAATTTACAACTCTTTAGATTAATAAACAAACTCACAATTGCTGACTACAAGATGCGCCAATAATTTCACTTTCCAAAATCATAATTCTACAATATCGCAACTCCAATTTTATTCCTTATATTCTTACTTGAAAGATCGCGATTATCGACATAATTTAAACATGACGTTCATTTTGTAAAATTGATTTAAACGTCGAACGATCAGTAACAATTTTAAGCCTCGTCAGAGTGGCATTATCAAAACCCGCGAAATAAATTTTACGAGTTATTGCATCGTGATCGAGGCACGAGAATGCTATAGGAATGTGAGAGTGATACCAAGAGATCAAAATTGTCGTAAAAATGTCTAATAAATAAACAAATGAACATAGCAGAAAAATATGAAAAATCGTAAATCCAGCATAAAATTAGTCAAAATAACGCGCGTTGTTAAACAAATCGATGCTAAAATACGGTTTAACAATATTCAGTGTGCATTTCACGTGAGTTTTATGAAAATACGCTAATCATTTTTGAATGATTTTTATTTATATACTTATATATATAAATATTTTACAAAAAATAAAGTATTGCTCAAAAGTTTATACGATATTAATAAATATTATTTAAACTTTATATTACATTGTATTTCACATCAAAGTCGATTCAGAATAAAACTTTGACGGCGTATTGAAATAAACAAATATGTATGATGGCAAAATATTATTTATGGAAATGCTTTCAAAAGCAGAAACCTGCATATTAACAGGGTGAAATGTCGAAATAAGTCAAATTCAAAGAGGCTAATATATTTAAATGTTGTGTACGTGAAGTACGTTTATTACATAATGCGTTTTGTCAGTTATTACATATCTATAGCTATAGTTTCTAGGATAAACCTTTTTCGATACACATAAAACTCTTTATTAGCGCATCTTATATCGTTGCATCTCGTAAAAATAAGTTGACTTTAATTTGTTTATTCCAATACTCAGCCTCGGGTTTTTGAACCGAACAACTGCATTATTGAATTTCAATGAGTGACGAAATTCGAAGTGACCTTAAGGTCAACGCGCATTTGCGTCTCCGACTGGAAAGCACAATTTTTGCACAAATACTGGCTCCATTACAATACGAAATCATGTTTTAACACCGGGACTTTTATTTCGAACGTAATCGCGAGTGTGGGTGGGTTACGCGAATATCGGCTTCGCCTTATAAATCAGCAACTGCACGACCGACCGCCACACCTTTCCCTTCTTCGGGCAATCACGAGTAGTCACCGTATCGGCTACATCCCTGCTCGTCCGTCCGTCTGTCCGTCCGTCCCGGCGTTGTTACGTCGCAGGCCGTAGGGTGGTTCGGCGAATCCGCGATCCACCGCCGATCGTTGAAAAGTTCATCGACGCGGACACTTCCTGCTTCGAATATCGTCGGCATTTTTCAGACCTCGAAAGTGGAACGGTGCTTTTATTTTTTTCCTCGTCTCTCTCCTCGCCGTCGAACGAACAATGGAGAAGGAAGTAGCTATATTCGAAAGTGAACCGTCGCTCTTTTATATGTCCGTGTCGCCGATTTTTCATCGCGTGTATATACACTTACGTTTGCTTCGTGACGCGAGCCCAAACGAAGATATCATTTCCGCGCGAAAAACAGAAAAACCGTTTGTCAGTCGGCTGCTCTAAATGCGGGACAAATGGTAACACCTTTCTAATGCGACGGTTTCGATTGAGTTTGAGACATTTTTCAATTTCAGTTTTGATAAATTATGTTGTTTGTCATGTTCGGCGGAAAAAATTTTATTAATAGTTACGGGTCGCGGCTTTAAATAATCGACTTATGACCGAAAGAATCAAATTGTTTTTTTTTATTATTTTTTTATCCGGAACGCCGTCTTTAACTGTTAATGCACCTGTTTCCACGATTGTAGTCGTACGCGGTGGATACTACGGTGTAGTTTTGAAGTTAAATGCTCATGTTTCTTTGTGGATAATTAATCGCTTGTCTTTAATCTTGTGACAAATCTAATTGTTCTAGAGATGGGTCGCACTGAAAAATAAACATAAAAAGGACACGGAAGACGCATAAAAGAATTGTACGAATGGTATAAATCTAGAACAACCGGATGGAATCGGAATAAAATTTGAAAAATTAATATAACTAAAATACGTAACTAATTCGAGCGTTCGTAAAATATCAAAAAATACAATTTTCGGAGAAGGTATTGTAACGTACCAAATTGAGATTTCAGAATAAATTATTTTTTGTGTCGTAACCCATTCTTCATATTGTATTTGAATTTCTTGTACTTTTTCGCGGTTAATATTTCATACCTTTAGAATCTGATATCGCTTTTTATTATACTTTATTGTGAAAAGTTTCATCGTATAGATATTATATACGTTTCCAAAAATGGTACAATAATTTATATATGTAGCAATACTAATTTTAATTCTTATACAAAAGAAATTACTTTTGATTACAAAGAACAAATGCCGATTCCGTTTTAAAATGATTTAGAAAGTTCAAAAGATGATCACGAAAAACGCGTCAGTTCGGAGCAATGATTAGCGTTTGCGTAAACAAACTGCTCCGGATTAGTAAATGACCGTCGGAAAAAGGGGAGTTGTTGTTTAGTAAGTAATAGACCATTGCTCAAAGTACTCTGGCAAGGCATTTTTTAGCCCAGCGGGACTCCACATTCAAATGCGGAGCGTTCTGTAACATCAAAGGCTACGTTCGAACGAAAAGTTGCTGAAAATCAATCAACTAATGCGGTATTCAAATAGGGAAATCGTAGTACACGTTCGGCTCCGGATTAGTTAAATATTGAAATAAAAAAAGTCATTTAGTGAAAGAAAACTATACTCTGAGAAAAAAGCAGTTCATTCACATAAAGGTAACAAAAGAGCATATACCATAATACACTTCGCGTGAAAAAATTGTTTATTCTTTTCTTTTTATATATTTCGTTCACATTTTTGTTTTTTTTTCTATTTTGTTTAATTTTCTTCTTAAGCAAGCGTCAAATTGTACGAGCAATAAGTATGTTATATAAATATGTATGCGTATATTCTATGACATGTATAGTAATACATTTTGGAGACTGACAGGTATGCTACCGTAATATCATCTATACGAGAAATAGTGTGTAGTAAGTGTCATTGAGTTATGGCTCGGCTAGTTTTGGATCTGTGCTGTCGATCAAAATCAAAGATAGGAGTACAAAAATTTATCGATAGTATTGCGAGAAGGAAATTGGTGGAGTCGTATCTGATACCAAATACCGAGTGAATAATTCTCATATTTCAGTATCTATGTATTGGAATATTATTTACAAAAGAATTTTAATTATACTATGATCGGGATTTACTATTCTAATTACATTATATTGAGCGTTTTCAAGTTAAGATTTGTAAACTTAAGGTTGAAAAGTAATTAAACTATAATGACAATTAGGTTTAGGTTTTAGGTTATTCCCAAAAGACAGATTTCCCAATCTGCAAAAGTATATCTATATTTATTATGATATTGTAACTATAGAGATACATTTACAGGTTGGGAAATCTGTCTTTTGGGAATATATATATATATATGTAATCGTTTTAGTCTTGAAATGTTTATAAGTTTAGCAAAATAAAAATACCATGTAAACGTTTTTAATATGAATATATACTTGACGGTGCTTGTGATACACTGCTAAAAAACATATAATACGTATGTCTTATTTAAGACACGAAGCAGTTTATTTATAAGACACCTTATTTATAAGTATCTTAATCTAATGCACAATATTTTATATCAAGACAACTGGTAACTTAAATAAGTCATTTCGTGTCTTAAAATCATGACATCTAAAAGACTTTTTTTAGCAGTGAATGTATAACGATTTTTAACTATATTATTTAATTTTATAAATTTAAAATAATAAGAGTATATCTATAAATATCAATATTCGTAATATCAATAACATTATCGCGTATTTTATAATGTACTGCGTTTAAGTCTCTAACTTACATCATACAACGTCGCGTATTACTATTAAAACACGAAAACAAACTGCAATCGACAATTGTCATTACAACGGAATAACAGACTTATTGTTGTCATATCATTATCATTATTAATTAAATTTATCAGTGCAAGACATAACGCGTTATATAAACGTGTAAAAAAATGTAAATATATCCATCAATTATTGAGAGATTACATAATAATTTGTATGAAATTATAAGCAAAATTCAAAAGGATGAAGACAAATATCGTACATTGCGTAATAGTATATATATACACACACATATATTTAAAATCTTAATCTATGTTACCATTTGTATTCAAATTAAGCCGAAAGGAAAATGCTTTCCATCTGGTTGCAATAATTTTGAAGACATTTATTATGAATTGATAGCATTTTGTGTGGGATAATCATTTCTTAAATTCGCCATTCGTTTCGAATGAAGAAATTGAGAAACACCACGATGCAGAGACGTTCTAATCGAAACACGCCGATTAATATAAATTTCGATCGACTAACTCGGTCGAGATCGGTCATCTCGCGCGCGGGCGTACGTTCGGCACAAAAAATCCATGGCCGTCTTTCCTGAATTGTGTAACGCATTGCCGATCGGTTCTCGATTATTTTCTCGTAACATGCTTTTACGATTCGCATTGCCGATGGCTCTTTGGTTCGGTTCGAATTGCGATTCAAATCGTTCTCCAATTCACCGATCGTGCTCAAAAAGTGATCCCCTTTATTTATGCATTTTTGTGCAATATGGCACGTCGCGTGGTATTCCGGCATCGGTTTATGTCTGTGCCGTCGATCGGGCGGCGCGTGCAATTAGATCAATTTTCCGCGAAGCAACGGAAAGCCCGACGGCATTAGACTCGCGAGCCTCGGCGCCCTGCTTTCGAGGCAGCTAAATTAGGAGAGCCGAGGAATTCGACGGATCTTTCGTTGTGACGAAATATTTGAGGAACGACTCAATATGATCTTGCGCCGTCGAGATTCATTTGCTTCGCACGTCATCAATCAAGATTGCATCACGGATGCATAATTTTGCAAACAATGAGTCGCGAGGAATGTATACACGTATTTCAGAAGTCCATCAATTATTAGTGTCGAGTGACATGTTTATCTTGCCTGCTAACCGAGCGACTTCAATCGCGCGTTTCAAAGGAATAAAGCTTTTGTTGATTTTTTGAGCGATCTTGAAGAATCAATTCAATACATTTAATATATTCCGCTGGATGGATTCGCTTGAATTAATAAAAGGCTTGTTTGTTATTCAAAACCAAGCTTGATTCGTCTGATTTAGGTAACTAAAAAGAAGTAGTCGCTTTTATGTAACGCATATTTGTGTTAGACATTGAGATATTTTGTGTGTTATTTGAATCCCTGCTAAGTCCATATATGTATGTATATATATATCTTAAGTATGTCGGTCGCTGCGACAGTGCTGAACGTCATTTTATGCATAATACTGTAACGACAGTAAAATATTTTTTATGCCAACGTAAACTGTTATTATTGAATAATATTTACAGTCATGAGCCTATTTTTGGTTTAATGAAATGAACCTTTGCTTCGACAACACGGCTTTTTTCAATTCAATTTTATTGCGAACTTGCGGCATTCCATAATTCTTGAATGAAGACGATTTAAAGAAACATAAAATATTGCCGCGCGTGAGTACGACTCAATACTTTGCATCGCGATGACTTTATGTATATATAATTAAACTGTTTTATGCATAATTGTATTATGCAATTCATAATATTGTATTTGTTAAGTAAAACGAGTGTGAATTTATTTATTAATACCTATGACTTCTAGATTTTAAGGCCAACGTACAAATAACGTATGAAAATATTAATAAAGATTTATACCACAATTATAATTGTTATTAACCTATTAAGTAGCATATAAAAATACATGAATGGCGAACTTAACTCATTTTTAATGACATTTTTATTATATCAAAATATCCTCGCGATGAATTATTTTTCTGCGACGACAATTTCAAATTATAATAATAGAGGCAACAACGGCTCGTTTTAATAGTTTTGCCATACATTTCGCGTAATTTATAACCCTTTGTCTGATTGATTTTACAAAACTGGTTGTAAAGAATAACTTTCGGCAAATGCACGTGGGAATATAAATACCACTTATTAACAACTTAAACGATTTAATAACTCTCGCGTTATATCACGCCAAACGTTGCAATAAAAAACTGCGCCTGAATATATATAGTTGACGCTGTATACAAATTATGTTACAAATTTAATAATGATCTTGTAACTGTAAAATAAACAGTCTAGCGAAATAATGAATTGCGCACCGTTAGTTTCACTTTTATAGCATAAATAAAAGATTATCACTATAAAACGTTTTTATATTATTACAGATGTCTTATTCGAGTTTAATGAATCGCGCTTTTTGTTTAATACACTATAAACACGTCTAACTATAAGGACGAATCTGAAAAATGGTTAACTCCGAGTCGCGATCTCGCAAGGATACCACGTTAGCGGGCTGAAAACAATGGCCAAAAATGAGCGTTTCCTTTAAATTCGCGTTGTACTTGAATTACGTCCACGCGTATTGGCAATCTAATTATAAATACAAAGCAAAAGCTCTTCATTTACGAGGCAAGACTTTTAGAAAGTTCGGACTTGATCAGATTAAATATACCGTCCGATGAATCTGGCAACAGTGCATCATAAATGTAATTTCGAAAAGACGTAAATTGCGCCTTGAAAGAGTGGTTATCAAGACCGAAGTAGCGCTGTCCTTAGGATAGCCTTTCTTATCTCGTATCTCGAGGACATCTTGTTGAGCAATAAAGTGGTGGCTCCACCCACTCATCCGTGATCCGTGTGAGATATAAAGCTCGCAACCGTCCGTGTGCCCCGGTGCCTTCGATCATCAAGGAGAGACGGTCTTGTTCTGACAGACATGCGTCATTGCAATCCTTTTTCGTAATGCAGCTACTGTGAAGAGTTCCGCGTTGTTGTAAAAACCAAGCTTGGTGCCTTTTTGTCTAAGCCAGATGTCATTTGTACGATTCGACGCGCGCAAAAAGCGCATGCAAAAACTCCCATCTGCTTCTCGCATTGTATCCTACCTAGTTAAATGGAATCCACGGACAATAACTGCCGATTGGCTTTAGCAATAATTGATTGCGCGCCTTTTTTTCTTGCGTTTTTGATTCCGTTAAGGATGCTGTTATTTCGGATAAATCGCCATCTGATTGGACCACCTGGTACCATATTTGGATCACATTGGTTCAACCGATTTGAATGGGTAGGCCGCAGATCCGTATTAGGGAAGACGAACTCTGGTATGATTTTGTATTAACTGTTGTACTATGTAGATGAGGCAATTAAAATAAAAATCGTACATAATTATATGGGTAATTGATTAGTTGTAGGAATTTTTGTTATGAAACGTGTCTGAAATGTTTTGATGGATGGATAGGACTGCATTTCGAAAACCTTTTTTCATATTTTTTTTTGTTTAAAAAATTATATTTGAGTGATTTGTATCAAACATTTCATCCATTTTGGAGTAAAATATATATAGTTATATTTGGTTGATATATTACACACCTTATTTAATAAACTATTTAATGATACTTAATTAAACTATAAAATTAATTGATTACATTATAACCAACTTAATTATATATTAAATCAATCAATACAATTATCAAACCATTTTGAGGATGAATAATTGAATACAACTCTTGCGAAGTTAAAGCATCAACATATTATATTCGCAAAATAATATTTGATCGCATAATTATGATCCCTTGTTATCGCGCAGTTTTCACTTAAAACTTGCATGAAATTGATGCCATTTATTATTTAACAGGCCTCAACGCAATTATCAAATCAAACCACCGTGATTATCGGAAAGCCGACGCGAAATGACAAATTCCAAGCGCAAAGATAATTTCAGCACCCAGTCTTATCTTTGCTGATTACGCATCTCGAGTAATGGGGAAGAAGAAATATTATACGAACCGCTTTTGATACTTAATCGCAGATCGATAAATGAAAACAAACGAATTAGTTTTCTGTAATATACGTAGCTCGTGTCGAAAGCACGCTGCGCATAACAAACGTACGAACACATCGTGATAATAGATTTGGCGCGCTCATAAAAGAAGCCGAACAAAGTGGAATTGCCGCGTGATACGCGGCCACGTAACTGATGCACTGATAAAAGTTGCATTATCAGTCGAGAATCTCGCACTGGAATAGCGAGCATCTGTGTAACGAAGGAAAGTCCTTTCGAGTATTCGATAGCTGGAAAGTATTCGTGGATATATCTCGCTTAATTGCACGCCAAGACGGTGCCACGACAATATGCCGCGATCCTTTACTTCGTATATATCGAAGAAGAGCCTTCCACGAGTGGAAAGGCCAATCTAATGCTAATAATACCCGTCGCTGTCATTATTTCGCATTATACAATTAAACGGGACCGCGTTCTTATCGACGCAGCGATCGATCGAAAAATTCCCTATCATTTATACGACCGCAGTTCAACGATAATTTCGATAATGAAATCAAGCAACAAGAGGACGATCGGATCGTCATTCAATTTGCTCAGTCACGAACTTTTATGTTCAATGCACTTTGATATAGAAATAATATAACCTTCTTGAAATCAAAATAATGTAGAAAAAAATCGCAGATAATCGAAAACTGTTTTTAATACTTATATCATTAAGTCAGTAGACAACTTGTTTCATTGGTCCAGTACTGGCATCAGGGTTTCCAGTACTATTGCAATTATAAATTGTAATTTATTACATCACCGGCGTAGGCCTAGTAATGTACCAATGTTGAAGTGATAACGTCGGTCGAATACTGTTACCAGCAGTCTACTAATACTGGTTTTCGAACTTTTCAGTGCTGGTTTATATCTGGCGCATTATTGGTATTGTATTAGACTATATAATACAAACTGCCATGTTTAGCTGGACTCTGGCACTGTACTGGATATCAATTTTGACCAAGTCTGGTTCAGTACAGTTTCGCTGCTATTTCGGTTGTTAACCGTAGTTTGGCCAATAATGGTGCAAAACTGGTTCATATTCGGTTAACCAGTGCTGTGTCAGTATTGAGCCATTTTTTAACTCTGGAAATCCATAGAACAGTAGGAAAATTATTTGAAATAGTTTAGTAATAGTAGTCGAGTGATTCATTCACTAATTAAAAGTCTAAACTATAAATTAATTAAAATTGACGAATTTGAATATTTTAAATCTATATAATTAGAAATAATATATAAATTAAAATAATTAACATATATAACTTTATTTGTTTTAAATATATTTCAAATTTCTTGTAATTATAATCATTTCATTGATCTGTTACAATATATACACAAAATTGTAACAAATCAGTATTAATTTGAATAATTACAATCTTAATCTATTTTACGAGTTCACGATATAAAAAAATTCTTCACAATATACAAGTTCAGTTATATTTCAAGTTATATTAATTGGATGACATATTTTCTCTATAAGAAGAATTGTTACTTTTATACCAGTATTTATAAGATTATACTCATAGGTTTTTTTGAAATGACATTGTGCTTATTATGAATGAAAATACATTTAGAATGAAAGAACTGTACACCATGTAAAATAATTACTTTCAGATTAAATAATATTCCTTTTGTCCTCATAATAAGAAGAAAGTCTAATTAAAAGACATTATCTGAAGGAATTTTTCAATTTCCCACTTATTAATTATAAAACATTACATTAATATTGCGGTATTTAGTTGTAAAATAAATAATTTTACACGATTATAAAATAATGCACAATATTTCATTGACATTATTGTTTTCAATAGAATTAATTTTCTGCCTTTTGTATTCTACTATAACATCTTAAAAATTGCCGCTTTATCCAAATAAAAGCTAAGCGAACAGAATATTATAAAATATAAACACATGATTTCACATATACGTACATTTACATATACAATAACACTTTAGAATAATAAATTTCAATATTGAATAAAAACATGCCAAATTTCGACATTGAAATACAATAAAAAAATATTTCACAGTGTATTTTCGTACTAAAATGCAACGCTGTCACGCACTAAAGGAACAATTTATCATGCAAACATGCGACTGTTCGGCTAAAATATTTCTCCGCGTAGTAACGATGCAAGCCAGTTGAGTCGCAATTGAAACTGCGGGAAGAAAAAAAAACAGGATCGAACAAATAACAATATTGAAACCAACACTATCTTCCATTTTTCAATCGACACCGGATAATGTATTTGTTGTTGAGCGCAAATGGCGCTGTAAAAAGGAAATGAATCATGATAAACGACGTTTTAGCTAACGATATCGCATTTGCGACGTTTAGAAAGTGCCTCGTGATAATATATCGGTCGATCTGGACTACTCGAGTATCCCGACGAGCGGGTCTGATTGTGCGATGCCTCGCCACGGGGCTCAAAACCCTCATCTCTTGTTCCTGTTCCTCGGCTTGTTACGACCAACCAACTTGGAAGCGCGAACTACACATTTTTGCCCCAACTTCTCTAACGGGTTAAACGGGATAGACGACTTCGTTTATAGCGCCGATAAGACTCGCTTGTCTTTTAAAACGTGTCTTCACATTTTTCGCCGCGTTTTTCGTAGTTCTGATCGTTATCAAAAATGTCTTCGGAATATTTTCAAACTGTAACTTATGAAAAACGGCCAGTTAAATTCTGCGCATCGCTCTCTACCCAGTTATGTGTATTTATAATTAAATTATGTAAAAACAAACTGATACTCGTAATTAAAACTTGCATAAAATCATTTACTTGATGTTATAAGACTGAATTAAATTCTGCGAGCAGCAGATTCATGAAAAGCACGTTGCTCCCATCGTATCCGAATATAGAAATTAACTTGATTTTTGTGCAACTGGAACGCGCTATGTTTTATTTTATAATATTTTTTGCTTTAGCTGTTTTATGAGAATGAAACATATACTGGCTGTTGTAGTATTATACTTATAAATAATGTATTAATATATTTCAACACAATTTGTTATTGCAATTGCAATTGTTTATTGTAATATACATTATATATTTTCTATGAACATATCACGATACTTATGCCGGGACAAATTTATTGAAATACAATCGTTATCTATAATATCATTTTTATAGTAATCATCGACTTCTATTCACTTACATAATCAAAAGACAGGAAAGCCCTGGGTGTTGGACGCCATTTTATTGCAATTTGTAAGACTTAATTCCATGCAAGATAAATAATCAAAAGAATTAAAATAATTTTCAGTGGTCGGTAGTTTTAAATTGAAACGTATATATATATATATTGATCAAATCAACACGAAATTGTGATCTATAAATCTATATGTAAGCTTGACAAAAATGTATACACATTAGTATAGGTTTTAACCCACTTTCTTAATAGCAGAAATACCAGTTCGTTAGAAATGATACGTGTTATGTAAGAGTTACGATTTATCGTCTTCATCTAAGCATACAAAAATGTCCTTCTGGATACACGATCGATGATCAAAGTAATGCCTGTGGATTTACACCTAACTGACAGTTGTTTTCCTAAATGAAAAAAGTACCACGTACAAATATAACGTATCTGCTGTAAAAATACCGATATTAAGGTATACATTTATCAAGTGTCTTAATAACCAAATAGACTTTTTTTTTCCTTATTTATTCATCATATTCCTCGGAGAACGTCCCGTCATAGCGTACAATTTGCACAGTCGGTCATATATTGAAGATTTATATTGATTAAATATTTTAAAATATAAAAAAATATTTTATATACTTTTAAATTTAAAAAGTTATTCAGTTCATAAAACATTCATATGTTACGGTGTGACAGCATTTTTTATAAATATTCCGTACAACTGCTTTTGTTGTAAATGCGTATTTTAGAATTAAGAGCACATATCGCATGAAAAATGAGTTCATGGTGCATGGTGACAAAATTATGGCAAAAATTTGCGCAATATATGATAACGCAGTCGGAGAGGCGTTGTTTTTTGTAAGTTCATAGAACTTGTAAACAAAATTATTATATTGCTGAAAACTTTACCATATACTTTAAACTGAAAAAAATAATCTTATAAATTTTAACATATTAAATAATAACAGTAGGAAAGTGAACAAAAATGTAAATAAACATTAGATGGTATCATTGTTTCTATTAATTGTTTGGTAATAATATTTGACATATTTTTAGAAGTTTCTAACCATAATTTATCATATTATTTACATTTTTTCCCATTTCTACTGTTATTACATTCTGTTATTATCTAGTTTGCATCGGTTTTTTCGGTGTCTATTTAGCATCATAATTTCTTACCAAAATGCTCTTTATGTCGGCGTTACCATTAGTCTAATAAAATGAATTAAAAATAATAAAATTAGTCCACAAATTTTATTCTCTGTGTAATAAAAGAATATAATGTATTAAAACATATATTCTATTAAAAACATATTTTCAGTTTAACAAATTTAAAATGTTTTACTTTAATAAAAAACACAAACATTTGCTTCACAGTACGGTTTCTTTCGTGTGTTTATATACACATCTAATAATATACTTTTTTATTCAGTATCAAAACAATAATCCAAATAAAAATCATATTTTTAACAGAGCATACGATATACTTTTTATAATCTGTAACGGCGTTTTGTTTGGTATTGTTTTTGAAACACCAAAATCTGGTGCGGAGATGTCGAAATCCAAACAAACGTGCGTCCATTTCAAATGAAACTTTTTAAATTGATCCGATAACCATAGACCGCGTTTCGCTTTGGTTTAATTATTAAACATCCGAGTTTCTGTACGACGAAATATTGGTCGCAACGCAAAAGTGTGTTATTCAAAATAATCATAACCTCTCGCGTGCTGCGAAACAGCGACCGATCTATAAATTACGACGGAGGCGCAATAAAGCGCATGCAAAGGGTTATAAAAATGGAAAGGACGCGGCGATACCGTGGACGGGGAATAAAAATTGTTTGATGGGCCTTATTATGACACAAGCGGAATTCTGCTGGCTCTCGGACGATTGCACATAATGTTTGGTACTGAAAGTACCTACTTCTGGATCGGAGAACGGTAGGTTGTGTGAACCAACTGTAATCTTTGGGTGTATGAATGCGTGTGTTGCGGCGGCCGCGCGCGTGTTGGTGCATAATACACGGAGGGGCCAGTCGCCCTTGCCAAGGAGCCCGAGGCACGGGCGTGGGCCTTTCACTCCTGCCATCCGCATCGTTCCTCAACTATAGATATATCGCTATTCGTACGTTGCGCGCTCTCGCGTGTATGCGTGCCCGCTGCAACTCGATTGTACTACTCCTGGACCTCGCTCACTTTACTGCCCTCCATCTCAGTGGCACTCAAATTTTTCTTTTCAGCTATATATTCTATTTCGCTTGTTCGCGTACGCGAGCCTCGCTCGCGTTCCGATCCTTTCGCAACCAGGACTTTACAATGCAGAAACACGAAAGGGACGATCTTCAACTGCGCATTGCAAAGCGCGCACATTTTTGACAAACACGCGACACGAAACTGCTTCGGTCATCAGTTTGACTCTAATGGATTGAGGAGCTTAAGCACGAAATGAGGTGTTTAAGAAATTAATCTTTTTTTGTTAGATTTTGCATGAGGATTGTGAAATTCGGTCTCATAAATAGCTAATTTTGTAATATATATATCCACTGTTACACTGAAAATTTTCTTTTTATAATACAAGCTTAGACTTTTAAGCGAAAAAACGTAGAATGTACTATGTTTAGCGTGATAGTTTCATAAAGCAGTAAATTTCTACGTAAAAAACGTAAATTTTTCTGCTAAAAATACCAAATTTTATGGTTTATCGGTTAAACGTCCGAGATCGTATTATAAATAGTAATTGTTCATGTTCGAATTTGCTCAGTGTAGATAAACTTTATTGAATATATTCTGTGTGTTTGAATATTCCGTCTACCGCATTTTAACAATTATATATTAAGGACTACGTATTTTTAGCTTTTTTATTATCAGTGTCAATGGCTTTCCTTTGACACGGCCGATTTATCCATTACAATATGATAGTTTCCAATTGGTTCAGTTATTCAATAATCCATAGTTTAGGGAACATAATTATTGTACATTGCTAAATTAAATTGTTCGTTTACTTTCTAGATTATAGAGTGGAAAACGTAAATGTTTCATTTCATTGGTGTTATTAATTGATAATTGATCCTATTCTGTGATTGATTCATTGATTTGATGATATAATGTTGTATTTGCTAAGAATTTCATAACGAGATATTAAATTAAGTGCAATTTTCAGTTTCGATTTTAACGTCCCGACTCGCAATAAACAACAACACACAATTCCAATGTTTATGTCTAAAATAAAAAATTGTTAGCCTAAGGAATGTATGCGGTTAATCCAAGCATTGTCATCAAACGGAAGGGTGAAAATAATGCCATTATCGGTTGATATCTCAGTCTTTAACGATCCGCATTACTTCACGCGCAATCAAATAATTAACGATGAATATTACAAATGAAATGATTATAATTTAATTTAGATGCAAATAATGTTAATTCGTCTTTTTTATCGCATTCTACACGCATTACAATGGCATAACTATCACTATTAATTATACGCCGTTTTTCCAGACAAATTTATAAACTCGCAGGGAATATTTTTCCATTGCCATTGCATTGTGCGGAAAATATAAAATTCAGTCGACGAAAAAATGCTCGCGTAATTAACATATTTATTGGCAATAATCACTTTTTTTATCAACACGAACGAGTTCTTAACGTGCGTAATAGAATAATTAATTGAGGATCGTTAAATTGGCGCTTGTGTACGCTCGTCTGAGATCGATCAAACTTTGCGATGAAAACCCCGCAACTTTCGCTGCTGCGGTTTAATTTTATTGATACTTATAACAGAAATTACATATACACGCGGTATAATAATCACTCGAAGTCGTTTGGTAATACGAAACCTCGCATTTTCGTCATCTCTTTTCTACAAAAACGAGCATCGAAAAGAAATGAAAATCCCGTACCCGACAATTTGTACTCGCAATCTTGCAAAACGTTTATTTGCTATATATTTCTTTTTTTCGCGTTTTTTTTATTCCGTTCCGTAAAATGAATTCGGTGGACGAGCTCTTTCTCCCAATCGGAATTGCTCTCTATCATGTTTATGCGACATATTTATGATTTGGTGATTAAAAAAAAAAGAATGTTCAGATACGTTTTCAATTGCGGAACTCGTCGAGCGTCGTTTCAGCGCTCGTAATTCGAATTATGCGATCGTTCTGATCGCTCGATTGTGGAGCGGCGCATGAATCAACGGACACTCTCGGACGGCCATTTCAATTTCAATGAGACACAAAAGCAGCAATGCGAATAGCCGCTTGACATCCGCATTGTTTCGAATCGTCAAGATAAATATCCTTTCGCGAATTTCACGCACCCAGCCCCAAACGTCACGCAATTATTTACTGATTCGCAGATTGTAATTGTCTGTTAATTTGGAGTAATTTGTGAGCGAGACGCTCACGTACGCGTCAATTTCGGTTTGCGAGTTTTGACAATTACTTTTTCGATCACTTATTTGCATTCATTCGGTTTGATTTTTAGCCCACAATAATGTATAATTATAATTATTAACAGAATTTGATACATATGGTTACGTAATGAAATAATAAAATTAAAATCGGTTTCTGTGTATGCTTGTAGCTATATCTTTTTTGTTTAGTATTTATCTATATATTATATCACACGAGATAAATAAATTCTGACCTTTCCATATTCTGTAAGGATTAGAAATGTAGATGTTAAATTTTACTTTTTCAAAAATGCTTTAATCATTGCTTGCAACAGAATTATTAGTTTAATTTTTATATAATAATTAAAAATAATATATATATATACACTTTTACATTTATTCAGTGTACACTATTATATTTGCAACGTAATAAATATAGATATGATATTACATGTGTGATAGTTAATTTTATGCATTTTATACGTTTATAGTTTATCAAATTTCGTATATGCAAAAGTACATAACATTTTATGTTAAAATTATTCAAATCACAAAGTGTGGTGTAAATGAATCTTGGCATCTGTTTTAAAGCTTATATATATCTTTCTGCATAACTACGTTCGCAAATTTAATGTAAGATGTTTTAAAAATAATACACATAAGTTTTAATAAAATATATTATTTATCAAATTTGTTTTAGAATAATTTAATAAAAAAAGTATCACCTAAATGTTTTTTATATTATTTCATAATAAACACTACACAATACACAAACGAAAAATGTTAATTATATTTTATTATTTATTATAGTATTTATGATTTTTAACGTTTTACTATGGAATGTTTAAAATATTTAAAGAATATATATACATAAGGTTTGGTTCTCCTCAAGGCATTAATCACCTACACAAATATTTAGCGGCCCTAATTATGACGTTTTAGTTTTGAAACGCCTGTATCAAAGTGGAGACAGCAAACTTAATCTTTCCAAATTAGAATTAATATTTGTCGATACGTTTTAGTTGTTTTCTCAGAGACCATAGTTGGCCATGCCCCGATTAATTGTTTTCTCAGGTTATATCATCGACTGGTATAATATTGTTTCTTTTGGTCGAATCTGTGGATTGCGTATCACTAAGAACGTCCAATTACATGGTCTATTATGTTGCACTGCCACGCTATATCGGTAACGGCGCGGTGGATATTGCTGCTTATTAACTTTGTATGTCCGAGAGTGCCGTTCTGAAGACTAACGGTCAGTTTGCGTCACGACGTAGGACCGGTTGCACCAATGGTATCATATACACGTATACACACAAGTGTATAAGTATACATATAGAAAACGGCAGTAATCGGAATAGTACTGATCATGTGTTGCTATAGTTATAAATACACGTTTCTATTCGATACTCAATAAATTGTAAGATAAACTGCTGATCTGACTGGTTTTCGTTATTCGCCTTAATCTGCTTTGAAATTGACTTTTCCACCGGCAATTTATGAGCGAGAAGAATATACATATACGAATTAACATGTCTAACACCATTTTTCGTCTATTATTTGCTTTATCGAATATTGTTTTATCTCAACAGCGACATTAAACTTGTGCTTTATTCAACTTTAGTTGAATAGAATATTTGTCGTATGATTTATACAGCACTGAAAAAGAAAATTTTACAAATTAAACCAAGCTAGGCAATAAAAGTAGAATAAATATGCAAAATTGTGATAAATTATTAGTACAATTTTGTTAAAAGGTACTGGATATTTTTCGAACACAGTACACGAAGATAATAATTTTTTAATAATCTATATCACTGAAAAAAATAATGTGTTGACTGAACATAAAAATATGTTGATCCAACAGATTTTTCAATTTGGGATAATATTTATTTCTATGTTAATATACGCATGTTGTTATAATATAATGTGAGTGGTAGGATTAAGTTAATATAATGAATTATTATAATAAACTGTCAACTAAACAGAACAAATATATTATTTTATTAATAATTGTTTAAATTATATTTATTAATTTAATTTCTATCATCATTTAATATGTATATATATATATATTTTTTAATCAATTTATAACATAATAGTAATAAATGTGTTAAATAAAATTACTATTAAATTTATTTTTAGAATAACTCATTAATCCTTTGATTTTTAATAATACACTGAGAAAAATTAAACTTAGAAAAATGCTGTTTATAACACTAATTTGGCGACATTAAAACAAAATCCTAAAAATTACTGTTTATAATAGCATTATAATAAAAAATAGAAGGAAATTTTGGTATGAAAAACTATATTTGTACAAGGAAAAACAATAATTTTTAGGTTTTTACTTTAATGTCTCCAAATTAGTATTATAAACAGCAATTTTCTACGTTTAATTTTTCTTAGTGTAGTTATATAAAATGTATTTGATTTTTTGTCATCGTCAAAACTTTATTTGAAATAGCCTTAAAATTGAGTAACGAAATCTGAATAATTAAAAATTTATTAATTTGTTTATGATAAATATATCTACGATTGAAAAAAACTTAAATATGCATAAAATAAATTAATGTAAACATTATTTTTAACATAAATATTTTATTCAGCATTTTAATATAAATTATCTGTTAATTTCGGTTGTTTTAAATTTACAGTTTTTCTTTCAGTGTATATCTCATATTAAATATATTGAATATAACATTATATTAATTGACAATTGAGTGTGTAGTTCAATAACTGTGGAACAAAACCAGAAATACTAATGACAAATTACTGAAATTGGTAGTAAGATGTGTTGAAAAATCACGTATATTTTTATCTTAGTTTTATTTCGTTTCTCAAATTATTACATTAAACAGTAATTTAGACATAAAATAATTCTGGCGTGTGAGATTATTATTAAATGTCCACATATGTAGAGCTATACGGAGAATAATACCACTATTTTTAGTACAGGAATATAAAGTTTTGGTAAACTGAACGTTAATTGATTATAGTATACTTTCAGATTGCCAAATTTTAATAAACTGGTTTGCATATTGTTTACAAATAAGAAACATGTAAGGTTAAACCTCGATAATAAAATTTACTTTTAATAACCTTTCAATAAACTGAAACCCAACATTTTAGGTTAGAATATTAAAACTTCACATTTTGTTTCAGTCATTTTTAAAAAAACATTTGTACGAAATTTGATCTGGTTAAGAAAAACAAAGCTGTTATATTTTAGTACACTAATTATTAAATTATAATAAAAGATTCGTATTATTTAATGAACAAACTTTTTTTTAATGACTTGCTAGCTTATATAATACCAAATTGGCGAACTATTCATTAAAATTTACTATTTTTTCTCTCACTGCAGTAATACATTTTTAAATTATAAGTATTTACGTTGGTATCACAAAACGTGGTACTTTATTATTAATTTTGAAACCATAGAAATGGTTTAGTTTTAAAATAATCAAAATATGTTGGATCTATAACGAGGTGTGTGTTGGTTGTATTCTGTTTTGGACATACCGTGTTTATAAACACAGCGTCTATTTTTCCTCAGAATTCCATTGTTTTCATTCAAACAAATTGATCGTTTTAATTTTGTAAAGTTTCTGTGTTAGTCACTGCATAGTCAACCTGGTCATTTTGTGTTGAATTTATATCACTATTTTTTCGCGTGTGAGCGTCCAGGTTTTCAAAACCCGACATGATAAAACAAATGACGTAATATGACAAATAAATCGCACGAACGAAATATACTATCGTTTGTCGGTTTAAAAACTGAATCACTGATGAAGACGCGTTTAAAACATCTGTATTCGTATTTTGAATGTTTCGTAATTGAAGCACGATTCAGTTATCCGCTATAAACACAGTGGTTAAAGAATAATTAAATGATAAAAGCGTTTTCGACAGCTATATCATTATTTGCGTTGCGCGAAGCCGTGTATTTTCGCGTCGAACAATATGCAAATAAACACATTAATGCGGGCGAATTTGAGTCCTGCGCAATTACGTGTAAATATACACGGTCGAGACAGAAAGTAAGTCGGAGAAGAAACTCTTGAGCAGAAGACCTTCTGAAAAAGGGAATAGTCGGCTCAAGGCCGGGAACATTCTTTTCCCTGATCGAGAAGCGTCGATTTATCTGTCAGCCGGAAGACCCTGAAAGAAAGGCAGAACCGAAAACAGCCTGTCGGGTTGTTTCAAGGAGATGAACCGTGCGTATATCGATCGAGGCCTGCGTAGCCCGCCGAAAGCAAAAACGTTCATCATTACTCACCCCATCGCCTATTTTGTCATGACGATCGGACATCGGCGGTGTCCCGTCACTTCTTTCTACGCGATCCTTTTATTTTTGCTTCATTTTGCTTCATACAATCGTTACCACTTGGTTGCAACCGCACAAAACATGCAATTAAAGAATACCTCTTACGATCGTCCGTCAGTTATCTCGGTGCTTCTTTTGTTCGCGACAATTATAGCTGCGAGTAACTTTTTTATTTATGGATACCTTGTGCAGTTGTGACGAGTTGTATTGCTCGGAATATCGAATTAAGTATTGCTTAACACAGAATTACACCAATTAAAAATATGATTTCGGTTGTTAGAATGCTGAAAGCAATGTACGTGGTGCCTTTGCTGAATCGAGGAAGACTTTACTTTAATGATTTTATTACGAGTGAGACGATAAACGTAACGATATATTAGCATGTTATGGTCTATTGCTAATAAGGAATTTTATCATTACTTTTGTTGTATTTTTTTGTTGCGTACGATATATTCATATAAATGATTTTGATTTATAACGTGACGGTAATAGCTTTGTTGGTCGAACCTATTTTTTGCAACGTATAATGCTAATTTTATATAAATATATGCAACAAAGTAATTTGAAGATTTATATTTTAACAAGTTACTGTTCAGTTCTTTACTAACAGTAATTTTAACAATAATGCATACAATTTAAACTGAGAAAAATGTCTATTAAACATTATTTTGCCAAATAGTATTCTGATTCGATGTTTGACAACACGTAAAAATGACCCCTAAATGTCGTAAACATTTTTTCGATCATCCTATATTTTTATTGTGTTTTAACGGTAATTATTC
>JABFQC010000959.1:0-21977 GCA_022817085.1 Psilanteris sp. ZL-2020
TATATATATATGTTCAAAACCTAAAATAACTTTGAAAATAAAAAGAAAAATTTATTATATTGCTTCATTATGTTACAGTTTATACATAATTTGTAGATTCTATAAATATAAAATAATATAAAATATATATACAATGATTTTATTTCACTCACGAACAATTGTAATTATAGTTGGATTTTTTAAATTAAGTGCGCATGAAAATTATATTAATGTAAATTTTATGTATATCGTTTATAAAAACAATCAATATTTTTAGGAAAGATGTTGAAATTATCACATCAAATTTTGCCAAATTATCAGATGTTTCAACTTATATTCATGATCGAAATTCTTCTTGGGTCATTGAAGCAATTATCGACTTTGATGTAATAAATAATTCTACTTTTGCTGTAGAATTATCATCTTCATTAAAAACAAATAATGACAACATAATTAGAAACACATCGTACCAATATGTTCTACCTCTAAGAAACAAGGCTAACGCATCGATTTCTCTCAACATTTCTAAGGTATAAATTATCATTTAAAATTATAATCTTCATGTCAATGGAACTTTCCTTTGAGAAGTAATTAATTTTAGAATTGTAAATTAAATGAATATTGGATAAGATTTTCATTTGCTAATTTTAAATGTTACATTTGTTTGCAATAATTTTTATTAAGACGTTTTATTTTGTTGGAGGTTTATAAAAATAATAATTGCAAAGGAATGAGATTGAAATATTATTTAATTTTAATATTACTTAATTTTAATTAATTCTTAAACAGTGTTCAATAATATTGATTTATAATAAATAAATCATAAAAACAATATAATTATTTGATTGTTTAAATTAAACTTCAGGATGTAGTTTCACTTTGGTGGCCCAACGGTTATGGTTCACAAAATTTATATAATTTTGAAGTTGAAGTGAATATTGGAAATGAAATTACACGTCATAGTTTTAGAATAGGTTTTCGTAATGTACAATTAATTCAAGAACCTCTTGAAAATGGCCTCAGCTTCTATTTCCGTGTCAATGGAGTACCAATATTTGCTAAAGGGAGTAACTGGATTCCATCTAGTATTTTTCCAGAGTTATCTTTCAAAGAAGAGACAATAACTCATTTGTTAAACTCTTCAAAATTAGCTTACATGAACATGCTCAGAGTATGGGGTGGCGGATTATATGAATCGGACAGATTTTATGAATTAGCGGACGAGATGGGAATTATGATTTGGCAAGATCTTATGTTCGCCTGCGCCATGTACCCCACGACTGAAGATTTCTTAAGATCAGTTAAGGAAGAAATTATGCAGAACACAAAAAGACTAGCGCATCATCCAAGCATAGTACTTTGGGCTGGAAATAATGAAAATGAAGCTGCTTTATATGGAAACTGGTATGGTACCGGTTCTGCACAAATTTATAAGAATGATTATATACAATTGTATGTTAACGTTATTAAAGATGCGATGATGAGTTTGGACCCTACAAGACCTTTTATAGTATCTAGTCCCAGCAATGGCTTGTATGCTGATGAAAATGGACGATTTGGAATAAATCCTCAGTCTAATTTATACGGAGATAGTAAATTACAATCCTTATATAATGAATAATATTAGTCTCTTACAATAATTTGTACTAAACTCGTTTAATAATTACGTAGTTTGTTGCATTTCTTAAGTAATTAATGAATAATATAATATTTAATTTTAGTTCACTATTACAACTATCTTCAAAATAGTTGGAATATAAACGAGTATCCCACCCCTCGATTTTCATCGGAGTATGGTTTTCAATCTCTACCTTTCTATCAGACGCTTAAAGAAGCTGCCCTTACACCCGAAGATTTAACTATTTCGAGCAAATTTATGCAACATAGGCAGCATTTACCAGCGGGTGATATATTTTTACAACAATCTATTGAGAAGAATTTCAATATTTCTCCATTTCTAAATGAAACGAATAACAATTTTGAGCATTACATTTATTTGAGTCAAATCAACCAAGCTGTGTCAATTAAAATTGAAACTGAGCATTATAGGCAAATGAAGAGTATATTAAACTCAAAGGGTGAAGGCAAAACAATGGGAGCTCTCTATTGGCAGCTTAATGACGTTTGGCAAGCACCATCTTGGTCTTCAATTGGTTCGTAAAATCAAAAATTTTATATTATATTAAATTATTATAATTTGAACAATAAACATGCAGTAAATTTATATTACGCATAACTATATTTAAATATTTACACATCAATTTAATCATTATTTATTAATAATTTTTTAGTTTAAATATTGTTATTGAAGCGTAACATGTTTATATCAACGTTAACAATTTTTTAATAGATTTCAGTGGACGTTGGAAAATGTTACATTATTACGCCATTGACTTCTTTGCGCCTGTCATCGTTTCCCCGCATCTATCCGTGGCAAACGAACTTGAAATTTACGTCATTTCTGATCTAACTGACGATATAAATGAAGCAAGAATAGGAATTAAGATTTATAAATGGGATTCCATCGATCCAATATTTGTGAAATATTTAACCAATGTCACCATTGCAAGTCTATTGGGATATTATTATTACTATTCATTTTTAGAATTGCATAAACAATTAATCAATGAATAATTAGTTAATTTTAATGTTTAATTTTAGACTTAAAAATAATTTAAAACTTGTCTAATTAAAATTTTTAATTTTCAGACAAAACTAGAATCTAGAGTTATAACTTCATTTTGGTTCGATAAATTTTTGCAGTCAAATACAAATTGTGGTGATTTGAAAACCGCTAAAAGAAATTGTTTAATGGAATTGGAGCTAATGAATAATGAAAACAAATTGATTGCACCATTAAATTATGTGTATGCCAATGATTTTAAAGATGTAACTGTAATAAGAGAAAGGTTTGAGGTAAATATTATGTTTATTTATATTTATATTTATGTTCTTTATTTTCTATTCATTCAAACTCGTAATAATACTAATAGAAAATAAGTAAATCAATTCAGCTAGCATAAAAGTAATTATAATTGTAAAGAAAAATAACTAATTAAAAGATTATTAGTATATTCTCTAAGAGATAAACGATTCCTGTTTGTTTCCTTCCGTAATAGTTTAATCATGGCTTTTTTCCTTAAATTGATCTACTCTTTTAACAATATATATCCTTGAATTAATAATAAATTTTCCTCCCTTCTTTTATTAAGAAATCTTTTCTATTTTTTCGATATATTTCGTCAGATTGCGCGGTATATAAAAATTAATTAATTATTATTATTTATAATTTTGCACTTTTGTGTGGCTTGATTGGATGTTAATAAAAAATTTTAGAACTATTATAAATTTCAGTCCGAATTTTTAATACATATTTTTTTATTGTAAAAAGATAATAAAAACCTGTATATATCTACAGATTGTAATCATTTATACTCATTTATTTATTTATTTATTAATTATTAATATAGGAATAATCCTTCAAAATTGTATAAAAGTACTCAAAATATAGAAATAAAAAGAAAATATTATATTATATATTAATATTATATTTATTTACATTATTATTTTTCAAAAAGATTAGAATAATAAAATTTAGACATTTGCTTGTGGTAAATGCTAAATTCCGATTTAGTAATTGCATTTGTCATTCTGTGTATGCATTTATTTGAATCGTTATATGCAAAATGTATTCCATATAGTATATATGCACTGAGAAAATTATATTGCACGATTTAAAATCTGTAATATATGTTATATTTAATTTATTATTATTGTATTAATACTGTATATTGAATAAAAAAAATGGTTATTAGTACTACATATAATATAACCATATATATAACGATGAGTGGTCTATGGTTTTAAAAATTAAGAAATTTCTAAACACAATCTTAGGGTCTAATAATTTTATGGGAGAGATCATCTCTTAAATATATATTTTTAATTATCATTCCTGATATTCCGATCTATTCCTGATAAATAAATCAACGCAGTTTATTGTCCGTTATCTAATCCCTGATGTTACAGTATATATGAAATGTATATACAAACATATAACGAGTATATATATACGAATAATATAAAATATCTAAATCAGTATGACATTAATTTTTGATAAGCTCATGTCTTTGTTTTTTAAAGAAATGTGTATATAATGTTATAAATCGATTTACAGTACAATACGTTAATATTAAATTTAATAAAATCGGCTTCCAATTGCTTTGTAATTAATATTGCTTATAATTTTATTTTATTCAATATTATTTAAAAGCTGTTTACAAAATTAATATTAATGAAATTATTACATTTCAAGGTTTTCATTGACGCATTGAGCTGCAACGATTTCAAAATAGTTATAAAATCAAACGCATTGAGTCTCTTCGTTTGGCTAGATACAGGGGAAATTAAAGGACGATTTTCAGTAAATGGATTCCATATGACTTCAAATCAAAAAACCCTGGATTTTCAATCCAAATATAAAACTTCTTCAAGAGATATTGCTATGAATTTACAAATTAAAAGTCTTTATAATATTTATATTAGTTCGACACTAAATATTTATGTTGGAAAAAATATTTGTACGATTGAATAAATATGTTCTAATATAAAAATGAAAATAATAAAATTGATTTTATGAAGATATCGAATACAGATTGCGTTAATAACAAGTTTAATCTAAAATAATTAATTAAAACTATAAAAATCAATAATAGTAGAGTATCGTATTTTAAATCAACATATATTTTAAAAAGTTTCATTCGTATCGTTATGAATGAATTATATGCATATTTTCATATTAATTTAAAATGTCAAAATAATTATGAATATATTAACCATTATACATTTAATATATGAATTCTAACGTATATTGAACTTATTTAAGTGCATATGTAGATTAAATTCAAATTAATTTTCAGTTTCTGCAATTCTACTACATTATTAGACAATTTTTTATTAAAATAAAAAAATTCTTATTCTTTTATAACATATGAATTAAAACTATACTATATCTTATAGTATATTATACCATATCATCACTATACTTTTCATTGTTCATTAAAAATATTTACATTGTAAACTGAATAGATACCCTACTAGCACAAATATCATACAATATCCATAATATATCAATGTCATATCTATTGTCCATCTATCTATTGTCCAAAAGTTGAACAATAGATAATTATGTGATATTTTGTGGATATTTCATGATATTTGTGCTAGTAGGGAATATTTTATAGAAATTATTACTTATGATTTTTTTCTCTCTATATTTTATATCTATTACTTACAAGTCCTTAATACTTATCGATTCTACATGTAAAATCTTTAGATAAATGTCACTCTCCTATATATTCTAATTCAATTTTTAGACATTATATAAAACCTATACGTAACAATTAAACCTACATATATTCTGTACAATGGTCGAACAATGTATAAACATATAAGATTAGGTATAATATCAGCATACTTCCTGTTAATGTATATCCTACCATTAAGAATGTATTTATCTTAATATCCATAATGAGCGTACAAATTAAATAAGCTTCATGATTAATAGTAAGGACCAACTCAACTGTGGTCCTTGATAATTGTGCTGGGAATTGCAATTGCAAGTTGGTTTAGTCTAACCGGTCCTAGTGGAACAAATCGGCGCGGGGTCTCCAGGTTGTCTGGGGAAAGCTTCAAGAGCGTTTCCGTAAGCGCCACATACACTGGTTGCATTATATTTATAGCTAAAGATAAATATACACCCTGGCGGTCAGCCAATCGAGCACGCTCGGACTGCTGACGAATGACTACGAACTAAACCTGTAACAGCAACTATGTCAGTGTAGCCGCGATTCGTCGACATATAACGAATTAATGCGCGCCGGGATCGTCGAAAAAAAGTCGAAGTCGCAGGATGCCGAGGTAGTGCAAGAAGATGGCGTACGCCACTGCCACGTTGATTTACGTAACAGCGCTGTAACGCTGTGGTACAACGAGCTCTTGAAATTCTTCAAAGTTCGAACTGTTAATAAGTTAGGACTTGTTTTTTAAAAAAGCACTAAATCCATTTTGAAAGCGTTGTCAAGTTTGCAGTGCGTAACGGCAAAACTTAATGTGAATATGTCGTAATAATTGTGACTGTGTTTTTCATTTAAAACATGTCGAAAATGCACCATTTTTACCCCACTTCTACGGGGGATGCACTATGTCCTTTGGGGTTTCATCCCCAGGTTCGATGGCCTACGAGGTGCAAGAGATGTTTCAGGTAGAAGCATGCATTTTTTTCATTTCTATCTTGCGCTACATTATGTACATGTATACAAATAAAGTATGAAATAATAAGATTGCATTAAAGTAATAATTTAAAGTGCAAATTTTATTAAAACATAATTTCATTCAAACGTTTAATTCGAAATTTGGATTATAATATATGTGTACAGCTCTGCACTGATATAAATTGTAAAAATTTTACTAAATATAAACTGCAATCTTCGTAAAATAGGAAACCTTGTTTTCGTAATTTATTGTTATTTCACGCATTGTATGTGTATTCAAAAATTGAAGATTTGGATTAGACGAAATGCAGAAAGTAATTTATTTGTATTAATATATACATGCACGTGCGCTTGTTTTAAGCAAATCTTTATAAATATACAACTGCCGATTCAGCTGGATATATTATTTTATTCGATACCACATCTTGTTAGATTCGTTATCAAATCTCTTTATTGAACAGAATTAATTATAATTATTATTCGCGTTATTTAATGTTAAATGTATATAATATTATAAATATTAACATTTTAAGAACCAATAAATACAAATATGTAAATAAAAATTTATTATTGCAATGATAGGGATTACAAAGATCACGCTGGAAAAAATAGTAAACCCAAAGATATCACATCCTCTTCACCTAGCCTGACACCTTGGGAAGCGCCATTAGACAAGTAAGATTTGTTTAAACTACAATAAACTATATACATCAGTGAATACATTGTTCTTTTTTAACAAGTTTATATTTATAAAGTATAAAGTGTTAAACTATAAAAAAGTAAATATATTTCAAATGTACATGGTAAATTTATATATGTTTCAATGAAACATAATTAAATAATTCATTATGCCGAAACGAATTCTATAGTAAAAATTAGCATCTAATATGTACGGCAAAATTAAATGGAAAATTATTTTTTCCGAAATTGACTATCGCCAATTTCTCAGTGTATAATTACAATAAAAAATGTTCACTTTTTTATCACAAAGAAATATTTGTTTAATAATATATACAACTTATTATTAGTTTAATTTATAATGAATCTATATTACATACAAATAATGTTAGAATCATATAGATGTAGACATTGTTAGCATAAAAATTAAGGATATGTAAAACTCCTTTGCACGCTAAAAATGAAAGCGTTTTTATATAATTTTTTAATTTTATATTTATATAGAATAGTTTGAAATATTTAATATGATGAAGGATAGATACAAATAGTATTCCAAATTTGATTCCACAACGAATACATGTACAAATTTGCGTAATATATGTTGCTAAATATCTTGAAGTAGGCGCACAGTAAATCAGCTACGAGTGTTTTTATAATAACAGAGTATTCAAAACTGCCTAAGAGTGCAACCATATCCCAAGGCTATTAACTGTATTACATATATATATTATTAGATTTCTTTTCAGAGTACTAAACAGTTTTTAAATATCTTTTTAAGACTCAGATCACACAAATGTCATTTTAATGTTGGTTTGAATTTAAATTATAATTTGTAATTTATTTATAAAGAATTATAAATCTAAACACAAAAATTGACATTTAAATATATAATAAATAAAGAATAAAATCATTGTTTACAATTATAATATTTATATGAATATATTTTGTTATCCGTAACCAAATTGATATCAATAAAGGCCACCGGAAAATTCGGATTCGAAAAGAAATTGGTCTTCGACATCCAATCTTCTGAAAGGCGAAACAAATCAGACGGCTTTAAATTCAGCTGGCTGGAATTCGGTAATGGATTTAACCAACCCTGAAGGAACCGGAGACTCGAAACTGAATAATTCCACGACTATTAAGAACAAATCATATACGGGTTCTCAATCAGACAGCTACAATTTCCGCCGACACTCATATAATGAAAGTATTCAGGAGCGACCTCAGAAGCTTCAAATTAAAAGCGTGATCAGCAAAACCAATGGCGAATCCTCCGACACAAACGCCGAATTCATTATTCAAGTAATTAAATAAGAAAAATTTAATTTTTACTATTAAAAAAAAAAAAAAAAACAGCAAAACGTTATTATGTTTGTATAGAGTCCTAAAAACGGTTAATAACATTTTGACAAACTTCGTTAGTGAAATCTATATATGTGTTTGTAAAGCATGTCAATTTAATTGTACAAAAAAAGACTCTTCACAAGTATCTTAATACCATTTTTATTCTGTGTATGTTATAGAATACCGTTTATATATACATATAACATTCATCAATGGCTGTTCTTTTTTATTACGCAATTATCATTTATGACCAGAGTTATCTTAACCACTTTAAAAAATACATCGCAATATCTTATGAATAATTTACTGAATATAATTTTTTTTATTGTTTTAAAATTGCATAATATACAATAACATTCCAATTCAAATTGAACATTTTACAAATTTGATTAAGACTTCGATCAATTTTAATAGATTGTGAATTGTAGTGGTTGACAATGACCTATATTTTTGTTAATTCAGGTTCGAAAATCACGCGTTTTAGAGCCGGAAGATGTTGAATCTTTCACGATAAAGCAAGGAACGCTTGACCGAGAAATCAAAAAGGCTGAGAAAATCGATAAGGTGTTTTTTGATAATCGCTTTTTGCGCTGACGAAAATGTCGAGCAGATGTCTTTGACCCACCCTGAATTTTATTTGTTGGGTACAAAGCCAAACGTTCATTATTCATTCCAAATCAACTTGCCAAACTCTCATAATACTATGACATATATAATACTGCCTCCCAAAACTTTGGACCAATACAATTGCAATTGCAGGGATAATTTTTTTAAATCACTACAAATTGATAATTCCATGAACATGAAATACTTCCTTAAGTTTATATCTATTTTATATACTTATTTTAAAGCAAATGTTTTTCCTTCACAACCCCATATAAAATATTACATGAGACGCCAGTATTAAAAAAATATCAAAGAAACAACAAATAAGTTATGTCATTATTTAAATATCTTTTAATCATATATCCAATTTTTAATTACTCGGTGATTTTAATTCACAATGTTCTTGTCACATATGTAATGAATTTGATTTTTAACCATATTTTATATTAAAATTCAATTCAAATATCAATTTAAATTTATTATAATGCATATAAAGTATTAACTACATTTTCGTCTGAATTGAATAAAATATTTTTTAATTCACTCCACGTCAACTTATTTTAGTTGCGATTGCAGTTGTATTTATATGAATATAAACTGTGACGTTATTTTGCAATTAAAAAATTGTAATTATAAACATCAAATTTTCCTCAGTGCACAAAACGCTAGTTACACTAAGGCTTAAATTTTGAGTATTTGAGTAGTTTAATAGTGATGTTTTTTTGTAGACAGTTGTCCATGACACATACAAGAATCTCATACATTTTTTTAATTGACATACAATACACACGAATGACTTGTTTTATTTCAGCTGTAATACTGGGCACAAACAATCGCTTTCAACAGCCGCGCGTAGTAATTAGATTCCCGCGTTTGTTTGCCAATTCTAAGCAGTTTGAATTGACATATTGTAAACTGAAAGATTATAATTTTCAACTTATTCCGAAAACATCAGTTATTTAAAATTAACACTGTAAAGAAGTTTTACAATACATATATTACAATTTTTCTTTTCAAACTCAGAGAGTGATCCCATGAATGCCACAAAAATTATATCGATTCATTTTCCCTGATAGATTTCCTTTTGTATTCATTTTTTAATTTTTTTCTATTGGTTTCAGCCGGATTATTGGAATGAATTCAATAGGCACATTTTTTATTTCAGGATGAATTTAAAAATATGTTTGGTTTTATTCTTATTTCGTTTTATACTTTATTTCTTTTGTGTCGTATTGTAATGCAAAATGCCTTTATTGTAAAGGCAAATGTAAAAATGTGTAAAAATATTATATTAGACTTTTGATGTTTCTTAATTAGAATGACACGGAAAAGTTGAAAGCGCAATTAAATGATATGAAGACGAGGTGTGAGCGAGTAGAGAAAGAAAAGAGCGATATTTTGTTACGTCGATTGGCCAGCATTGATACAGTTTCCACTAAAACGACTACGAACGAAGTTATCAAATTACAAAAGACTGTTAAGGAATTGCAATCAAATAATAAAGGTAAAAATTTAAAACTTATGTGTAAAATTAGTAAATTGAAAATATATCGACGTGTAAATTAAATAATTATGTTAATAAATTAAAATCAAACAATCATATTATAGTTAAAATACACTTATTTATTTTATAGTTTTATCGGACGAGAAAAGTAATTTATTAATTGAATTGAAAAATGCACAAAAGGAAATAAATGCTAAAAATCACAGAAGCGATAGAGATAAAGTCAATGAAGAATTACGATCAAAGTTGACAGCAGCGGAAAGTCTTTGTGAAACATTAATGGATGAAAATGAAGAAATGAAGAAAGAAATTAGAGAATTAGAGGAAGAAATTTATGAAATGCAAGATAACTTCAGGTTAAACACAAAATATAATTATTCAATTAGACAACATTTTTTATTATTACAAGATAATATATATTGGTATAAGTATATTATTCATTTTGATGTAATCATTTCCTTCCAGTAACGAAAATATTATAACCAAATATACGCAATAATAATGTTCAAGTATTATATTATGTATTTATATTATTCGAATGTCCACTGAAAGAAAAAATATAGTAATCGTAGGATGGTTAGCTCCATAATGTAAATTTTTTAATATAATATAGTAATTGATATTGTATAAATAATAATGTCTATTATATATATAAGAATATTCGTCATAAATGCCATTGTATCCTGCAGTTGTTATAAAATATAGTAAATTTTACTGTAATATTTTTTTCAGTGTACTACAGATATTTGTATTAAATAAAATTAAATTAAAATTGCGATTATACATTAATATTATGTATCCGTTACTAATAATTTTAGAGAAGAACAAGTGGATGAGTATACGAGTATACGAAAGAACTTGGAACAGTCGAATAAGAACTGTCGTATTTTGTCATTTAAATTACGAAAGATAGAAAGGAAATCAGAGCAATTAGAGAAAGAAAAAATTGACATGGAAAAGAAATACGATCAGGTCTTTAATTCTACTTTACTTTAATTTACATGATAAAATTTAAACGAGTTTTTATTTTTTATAATACAAATAAGTATATCATTTTTATTATTAGTTTACAATAAATTCATTCAAAATTAAAGAATTCAATACTTTTATTAATGAAGAATTAATATTTTAGGTGAAAAAAATTGAGGAAGTTTTAAAAAAAATTGGAATTGAATGTAAAAATAAATCATTAAGAAAAACAACAGATACATATAACAAAATTCAACTGAAAAAAATGATTGATGAAATGGGAAAAGAAATTGGTGATGTATTTTAATATGTTGAAATATACACACGTGTTACATAGAAGCATATAATTATGATTTTTATTAATGTCAATTAAATTTAAATGAAATTTAAGCAATATAATTAAAATATATAAATTACACAAATAATATATATACATATATTTTTATTATCAACAATTATTAATATTTAAATTACCGTTAATTAATATAATATTTATGTTTAAAATTAGGAGATGCAATTAATATTTTCGTACAAATTGTGGATGAAAATGAAGATGCGACTAACTCCTTAAAGTCTCATGATTCTAGATATGATAATCTTCTGAAAGAGCATGAAGCTGTAAAAGAAAAGCTAGACAAAACTTTAAAGGATCTTACAAATGAGAAGGAAAGTAAAAGTAAAACTAATAATGCAGCTTTTAAATCAGATGATAATGGTAAATACAATAGTAAAATATTATAATAAAACAATGGAATACATTATACGTTATTATGGGTATACGGAGAAGATTTGTATTGAAACTTTACTAGAAAATAAACGAAACTGACCATGGACGAAATAAATTTAAAATTTGTCTTATAAATTATAGTAAAATAATTTAACATAAACAAGAAAGAAAATATTACGTTTATGCTATTTTTACCGTAATTTATGAGCCAAATTTGAAGTTTATTGTTTCGTTCATGCGATCATTTTCGTTTATTTTATTATAGTAAACTTTCAATTATATTATTTTATCTGTGTAGTTAACTTTTCTCTTTTTATTTAGAAATACATATTTATTTAGAAATGAATGGATCATTTGTATACGCATATTATTGTTTTGTATTGTATTTAGTCATATAAAAAAATTACATTTAAATGTAATAATTCTTCAAAATATCAATATATATTTCAATTTAAATAATTATTTAATTTTTCATTAAATATTTATAAGTTTCAGAATGTTTTAACGTGCTAAAATATTGATTTTGAAATATCTAATTTCAAATAATTCATGTGTAATAATGTAATGTTTGTTAAAAACAAATTTTTGTAGTAAAAAAGAAGTTGGAAGAACTAAAAGTTGCAAGAGATACGGATAAAAAATCTTGGGAAGCTGAAAAACATAAACTTCAAGACGAAGAAAAAAAACTCGCATCTAAAATAAAATTGTTAACCGAAGAAAAACAAAAAATTCAAAACGATTACGATCAATTGAAAAAAGATTTGGGTAAGTTTCTACAATAAGAATACCTACGGAATAAATATCAACAGATATATGGTTTATATCGTTTAACGTTACAGATACCGCATCAGGTTTAAAAAATGAAACTTCAAAGATGGAATCAGTTGTAAATAGATTAAAAAAAGATTTAGAGAAAGAAAAGGAAAGATCAATTAAATTGCAAGAAGAGTTATCTTTGCATACAGACAAGGAAAACAGGATAACAAAGACACTTGCAGCTGTAATTATAATAATAGTTTTTTTGTTAATTATATTTTATTAATTATTATTTTAAAATAGATTAAATAATATTAACATGTATTTTTATACTATATAATATACTTACTATAATTGTATATTCGCAAAACTAAGTTTGACTTTAGTATTAATATGCGCTTAAATATAAAACAGGTAGAAAAGGCAAGAACTCAGTTAGAGACAGATTTGAAGCTCACAAAGCAGGAATTAGAGTCTAACAAAACGTCACATTCCGCCAATGTAGAAGAACTAAAAGCGAAACTTGATGAATTGCAAAAAGTCAAAGAAAATCTAGAACAGGAAGCTGAAAAGAATAAGCAAGCGAATGAATCGGAGATAACAATTCTGAAGAAAAAAAATGCAATGCTACAAAAATCCAGTATCAACGCAAAAAAAATAAACGAACTGAAACAAAATTATGATGATAGAATACGAAGTAAATACAAAATTCAAATATATATTATAATCATTTAATTAATATTCTTGTGTTGTTATCAAATTTAAAAACTATATATATCGAGACATTTTTTGCTACTTTTTATAAATATTTAAGTTAATAAAAATTAATTATTTCCATATGTGTTTATACATTTTACAGATATTGAAAATGAATTAGAAAAAAGTGTTCAACAGCACTATGAATTAAATTTAAAATATGAGGAGCTTCAAAAAACGAAAATGGTATTAGAAAATGATAATGAGTCTTTGTGCAGGTATATTTATATGTACATAGTATAAGTTAAATTGATTTTATTTGTTAACGAGATATCTACAGTTTGAATAATTACTATTTATATTAATGCAAACCTTTCTCACAATTAGCCAACTTTCCAATGAAAAACGTGTTCATGAATATGTGAATTCAGAGTTAGAAAAAACGAAAAAGGAACTTAAGACTAAAGAAAATGAGTGGTTACTACAAAAATCTAGATTAGAGGTAATTGTTCAATTATGGAATAAGTTCACTTTCATATTCAAAACTTAATACTGATAATATTATTAGATTTTAATACTTCATACATATGTACAAAATAATGTCAGATATTTATTTTTAATTTTTCAGGAATTACTACAAAAAAATCGCAACTCCTTAAGCAACGAACTAAACGAAGAAAACAACCGATTAAAAAGAAATATGGAATCTATGACTGAACAATTGGAAGATTTAAAGAAAAATGTAAGTAGATGATAATTAATTAATATAAATATTGATACGCATTTGAATAATTCGTAATATATGAAAATTTCATTAGACATACAAGTTTACAAAATACTAATAATATTTACTACTCGAGTGAATTTTTATATATAAAATCGCATTTCATTACTTATGAAAATGTAACGTAGAAAAAAAAAGTAAGTAAAATAAATAACACTATTTTACAATTGCAGAACGATAATCTAAATGAAAGACTGAAAGACTACGATACAGTTTCGAAAATTCAACGAAATTTGTCTGCAGACACTTCCGCTTTGGAATCAGAATTACGGAAAGCTAAAAATGCTTTAGCGAATGCTGAAAAAGCGAAAAAGGCTGACATGGCGCAGTGTAAAATGCAATATGAACATAGAATTGTAGCAATCAACGATGAAATTCAGTCGATCAAAACACAATTGTCTCGATACAAAAGAGAACGAGATATGTATAAACATATGTTGGATGCTGCTCAAAAAAGTATAGCTGAATTGAAGAGTTCTAGACAGAGGAAACATTCTGGTACTTCGACTGGAAAATCAGATGACGTAATATTCTTTATTCTTTAATGCTTTGAATATTATCATCAAATAAATGATTTCTAAAGACACAGGCACTTTCGTTTCTCATATGCTTTTATATATTAATAGCATTTGATTAACACAGAAATTAAACTTCATAAGATAAAATACACAGTTTTCTTTTCATCAATTTATACTTGCTAATAATATACTATTATTAATACAGAGAGTGGAATTTTATTACAATTTTGTATTTGATTAATTTAGATCCTTCGTTTCTTCCATTTTATAGACATTTCGCAACATTATAAATAATTCATCTTTTATTTAGGATGACGAAACATCTTCAGCTAATGTAACAGATTTAGAGAAACAATTATGGATGATGGAAGATGAATTATCAGATGCCAAACTCGAGGCATCAAAATTAAAGACTGAACTTGCTTCGGAAAAATCTGCATCCCAGATCAAATTCTCTGAAATGCAGTCAAGAATTAACGAAGTAATATATTTTCTATATTGTTTCATTTAATATTGTTTAAATTATTAACACAATATTTTATTATTTAGTGTAAATTTATACTAAAAATTATAATCATAGATATTTTATGTTAACTTTTACAAACCGATTTTAGTTAGAAGAAGAAAGACTACTTGCACGAGGTAGAACTAAAATTCCTGGTCTAAAAGTACGAATGGAGTTAGCCTGGCAAAAAGAAAGAGAAGAACAACAGAAATTACTTCAGGAAACTGCAACGCTTGCAAGAGATTTGCAACAAACATTGCTTGAAGTGAATATAAATGATTATATGTATAAAATGATGAAATAATATATGCAAATGGTATCTCTATTAAGTATAACGTATAAATTTATATTCATTTCCAGGTGGATCGAGCACGAGATAAAGAACGATTAGAAAATAAGAGAAAACAAGATCAATTGAAGAAACTTTTCGATGAAGAGAAGGAGGAAAATAAGAAGAAATTAATGGAGGTTTATATTTTAGATTAAGTTTACATTTTTAACTTAACTTAACTTCATTGATATTTAATCAGTGGTTTTTTTTTAATTTCTAGTTACAATGCGATCTGTTAGAATTGCGAGACGCGCATGCTAAACTCCGCACAAGTAACGAAAAAATCCGACGAGAAAAAGAGCGTCAAGAACGCGAACGCGAAGAACTTAGAAATATTATGAATAATAAGAGAAGAATAGAACACGCTGAGGTGAAAAATATTAACACACTATTGAAACAAGTGGATGATTTAGTAAAATTGTTCCCTGAGATCGGTAAAGTTGAAAAGGATAAAGAAACGAAAAATTCTGATGTTTACACTCCGACTCCTCCAAGAAGACTAAAGGTAAAATTTGCAATAAAATCATTTTTAAATATTTACTAATTCTAAACTCTCTTTACAGAATTGCATAAATGCTTCGTTGCATTTATATGATAATATAAATAAATATCGCGTATGTGTTCTTTTAATGAACAGTATCATTATACATACCTACTTCTGTCTTCACGCGTATAAATAATAATATAAATAATAATGACAATTTTCCTAAAATGCAGGAATATTTAATAATATTACATAAACATTGTTTTTAAATTATGTAAAAATAATGTTGGCGTAATATTATTAAATATTCCTGCGTCATAGAGTTAGTACCAACAATTATCTTAAAGCATTAATAAAAACATTTTAGAAACTAATAATATACTACGGAAAAAATCACTTTCATATATAATTGTAGCAAATGTATATATATAATGTTTACTCATGTGTTTATTAAAACTAAATAGGGAGCGAAATCACGAGAATCTTCACCGATGTTAGATGCAAAAAATGATGTCGAGGGTAATAATTCTTATATTGTTTATCGCTTAGATATTCTTTATATTATATACTATACTAAATTATAAATATTTAATAATATAATTGAATATTATAACATTTTTATATTTACATATAGGATCTGCCTCAAGCATTAATTATAAGGGTAGACCAGAGAAACTCGAGTATGTTTTAGCAAAATTAATAGCAGCTGCTAAAGACCTACAAGATACTAATAAATATATAGATGAAAGTCATTTAAACAGAATAAAGAAATTTGGTAAAAGGTAAAATCAATAATATTATGCTACATTTAAATAAATGTTATTAAAATATTCTAAATTAAAATTTGTATTTAGGTCGTCATCGGTTGAAAATGAATCTGAAAAACGACCCATTGTTCATAGATCGAGACCTAGTTTAAACAGGAAAAGTTTATCTTTGGAACAAACGTCAAGTAAAAATGATCAGGTACTAAAATAATTTTATAATATACATTTTTATTATTTACATTGGATTAGATTTTAATTGTTAATATCAACATTTTTTATGTAGGTTATATGGACCACTGACAGTAATGTGTCTAGCGTACAATCTCTAGACGGACATGAAATTGATACTCGTCATTACAGTTTACAGAGGGATTCTAGTGTTGATAGGTAAATAAATAAATCAAATAATTAATGTTTAGCTAAGAAATTATACAACTAAAGTATTACACCAATATCTATGTATGTAACTAAACTATTATTATTATTATTATTATTATTCTTATACTTTAATACTTAACAACATGAACTGGACAAATTAGACTAAAAGTTTAATATTGAAAATAATTATAAATCATTTATTAATATAAATAACCATAAAATATATAAATTGTAACAATAAATATAAAATAATTTATGTTTTATAGTAGGCTTTCGGGAGGTTCAACGAAAAGTGAAATACTTCATAGAGACAAAAGATATGGTGAAGGAATAATAAGGAAGCTTGCTGGTAAATTGACAAAATCAGTCAGCATAAATGACTCAAAGAGTTCCTTTGAATTGCAGGTGAAAATAGAAAGATGATATAATACTATTTTTGAATTAATTTTTTAAACTTGTAACCACTTTACTTAAATTACTTGTTTGTATTGTAAAATAAAATTAAAATTCACAGACTTCCGGTTCAGAAAGTAGCATTCACGAAGGAAGACACGAGAAGAAGAACTTGAAGAAAAAGTTGTCAAACATATTCAAAAAATCAAGTTCAAAGAGTAATGGGTAAGCGTTAAATATTAATTCTTAAAAGATGCATTAGACTTGTTTTAATAATAAATATATATATATATATATAAATAAAAAAGTATTAAACGTGAACATATTCAGTTAATGGAGATCATAACGATAATAATTAGGTGTTATATTCTATATATGAAGTTTGTAAATAAACACCAATTACATTACGTATATTTTGTTCGCAGATTTGATAAAAAGTCTTCGGATTCTCGAGAATCCAGTAGACCTCCGTCACGAAATTCGACCTCGTCAAAGGCATAAGCCCTACGCCGAAACGTAGTTTAATGTACATAATTTCAACCAAATTCCGCTAGTTCCTGCAAAGATATTAGGATTAACAAAGGAACAGCCACGACTGTTAACATTTTCATAACTTTTATTATATTTGAAATTCATCATCGTCAATTACAACTAAAGTAGCAACACATACAACATACAATACAATATAACATATTATCTGCCGATTAAAAAGCAGGTTTTGATTTACGGCAAACAAAATGGTTTCACTGCATCAGCAATAAATAAAAACCTTTTCATACACGCAGCTCAGTCGTATAACTGAATTTACGCCACTCTTTGATAGAATCGCTGTTGTAAAGTGATGCTCTATCGTATTCAATTAAATCAAAAATGAATAATTTCTGGAAATTATTTAATACATAGTTTTTTGGAATCATGATTAAAATAAAATCAAATTGTTTTAAAAAAACACAATAGAAGCTGTTGATTTCAAAATATGGATATTTTTACAACATTTCAGCGGATAATCTTCAGAAGAGTATTCATTTCGTCAAAGAGAAGGATGGGCTTTTAAACGCGAAGTCCGGGGTTTGTGGCTCTAACGTATTTCAAAAGAGCATCGTTTTCTTCGCAAACCCATGGTTTCTTATGATGGCAGGCAACATCATGCCAGTTGACACCGTCGTTATAGAACTGGTTCAAGATAGCGAGACAATTCTCTGGAGCACCGCCTTGGATGGCTTCACGGTTGTCTGGTTGTGGTTTACCAATGCTAGAAGAAGATATTTGAAAATGATTTAATGTTTTTCAACAATCTCAATAAAATAAATGACCAACGTAATTTATTTTTGCGAAGAAATATGTAGCATAGCATACATCTCTTATTCAGAAATACCCAATTCTTCTTATTCTACATTACTTTATCTGTTTAGTTTATTTGTCTAGCAAGTTAGAACGTTGAATTTAATTTAAATAATCAAATCATATAGTTCGACTCAAAATTGCATATCGTGTTTACAATGTTTATTTACTCCAAATAATTTGGAGTGCGTGTTCGCATATTACTGTGAAAACAACTTTGAGATACAATTACAATAATATTGTCTCGTATTGTCTATTGCTCATTAATATACTACTCACATTATATTTAACTTTTGGTCGTTTCAAAATAATCGTTTTTAAATAACTGCAATGTCAACTGAAGCGAATGTTAACTTATTCAAAGTAGCGGGTTTGATTATTGACGGTGTTTGACATATTTGATCAATAATTTTAATGTCCCAAAAACCATCACAGCGCATTTATATATAATACTAAAATCTATAATTACTGTACCAAATCGGAATTTTTTATAATCATGAATTTACTTTAAAAATCAAAGTGTTTTAATATACGCAATATTTTTCTATTAAGGAAGTGTCGTATGTTTTTATAATTGTTACCTCAATGTTTTGATAATTATAAATAAAACGTCATTAATTATTATTACAGCAATGAACATTAAAGACAACTATGAAATTTTTCATTATTAAAACAACAAATAGAAGTTCATAAATTAACAATTAAAAGTATAACTAACGTATAATATGCTTTTCAAAATTAATCAGTGCATTTTTATTTCCCGCAAATGCAATGGTATTGTTTAAAATATACATTACTTATTTTATATTGAAAGCAACAATTTATTTGTTTATGTTCTATATTTACCCTCCATTTTCGGACCAATCGTTCTGAGAGCGATCGTTAGTTGGAGCAAGTTTTTGGAGTTCAGCGGTCCAGAACCAACCATTAATTTGAATTGGTTGAAGGTCTGGCCTGTCACAACCTTGGAAGTCACATAGTCTTCCAGAAGTCCAGATGTATTTTACTTTGTCTGTGGGATAAATAAAAAATATCATCAAAATTATTGTTACATTTTTTAATAAACAAATAACGTTTGAATAAGTAAACAAACGTGTTAATATTTGTAGCGTAACTTCTACGAACTTACTTTGAACAATACGGCTCTTAATAAATTCATTTTCGTTGGATGTTTCTAAAGATACAAGGTCCATGCAACGCTGTCTGCAGAAGTTTCTAGCGGAAAGCCAGTCAAATTCTTGACCCGCGGTTCTCTGGTCAGCCCATGAAAAGTAATAACCCTTTCCATTCATGCGTTCATGAATTGGTCCTGAAAACAAAATTGCATAATTTGTTGATTTGTACTTGTGAAAATGTGTTATTAAGACTTGGCGTGATCAATTCCTACATAATAAACATCCGGGCGATAATAAAATTAGTCCTTGCCGTTATAGTTACGAAGCAGAAAACATTTGATCGTAAGATTGTGACAATTCCCGTTTATACCGTTCCAATAATACATCTGAATTATTTACTTTTATATTCCGCAATTATACTTAAATAAATAATGACCATAATGACCAATAATCAGTCAGCATTATAAATATTTATATTCTATCCTTAAAAGGTACAAAGAACTGATTCCTCTCAAAAGAGAATTTACATTAATTTACATAATTATCTGGAAAGATCGTTCAATGTTGTTTTATGGTGAAATTTCGTTTATGCTTTGTTTTGATAAGCAACTAATGGTGACATCGTAGATACTCCCTTTCAATAACAGGAGCCAGGAAACTATTTGTGCGATTGCATTGCTGAAGATGAAACGCACGATTGTGCAAAACGTGACTAGGTTCAGTCACGAACCCCCAAGTGAAACTGTGACCCGTATATGACTCGACCCGGACACAAATGCTACTTTTTCTTACAACTTTGGTTCAAAAAGAAAATCAAGAAAGTTCATTAAGTAATAATGCGCGGCTTATTTCAAAACAAACTATGAGGCAAGCCATTGAAAGCATCAGCATAATTCAAAGAAGATATACAAAAACGGTCCATCGTCGTCACAATAAAAAAGACATTACTTAAGCATATACAATTTCAATGAAAATTCAAACTAATATAAATGGAAATTTATTGTTTAATAGGCGTTCGACAAATGTTTTCTAATGACAAATTTGTTTTTCTAATACAGTCGTAGACTAAACTGAAAATACCCAAGACAAACTAAAATATGCGTATTGTAAGCTTCGATCAAATGAAATGTATAAAACTAATACTGTGTTAGATTCAGTGAATTTATTTGTTTAAGTCGTGTCTTAATCGTGTTGTTTAAGTGAAAGAAAAATAATTAGTTGTTTAAAAAGACAAAAAAACACTTGGACTAATTGTAATTGAAAACAAAATTTTAAGGTGTCTCCAAAGGTATATATTAACAAATGAATGACATCAAATAACGGATAATGGAATACATATTAGGCATCGACCTGCTTTTTCAACATATCCGGATTGCATCGATCGAGAAAGTGTCGTTTGTTCGGTTTCACATCTGCCCGCTACAGGCTACATTCGGACATAATCGCACATTTTTCATTCGGTTTCAGTCAACACGCTTTCTATCAACGCATATACTGAATTTGAGTAAAATCTTCAAAAATATCATCACGCATGATTCCTTTTCAATAAAATAATCAATCTATTAATTTTAATTTAACAGAAAATTAAATTACAATTTATGATTAATACTTTTACTAAATTTACAATATTACCATTTTTCAGCGTATAACAAAAATTTATTAATATTTAAAACAAAGATTATAGAATAATATGAAATATTAATGGTAAAAGAAAGATAAACAATCGTTATATTCGAAAATAATCTTTGACATACAAATGAATTTCGATTGTGAAATGGAGAAATTGGTATTGCTTTTTGAGTGTTCGGACTCTGTGTAGTATAAGGC
>JABFQC010000960.1:0-21974 GCA_022817085.1 Psilanteris sp. ZL-2020
CAGTGTGATTAGGATGACACTATTTTTGTTAGAAAAAATTGTCAAAAGTTTAGAATTTATATTCAGTTTTGAATTTGAATTAAAATAAATATTTATAATACAAAGCGATCAGATTTACGCTGACTAATTTTTATGACATTAATTTTATTCTTTAGTAGTAACTGTAATTAAATTTTCAGTTTTATTTATTGTATTACAATTTGAGGTTAGGATTGTAAAACGTATACATTGTCAAGATTAGACAACGAGAATGGACAAATAGTCGTAATGATGAATACATCAGTCCATTTATATTTTACTAACATTTTGTCAACTATACAACTGCTTATTGTGTGTCTTTATATTACCACTATAACGCAAAGAAAAAATTACCATACTGTCTCGAAATTTGTTTTCTAGATTTGTAGAATTTCGTTATTTTCAAGTTAAACTTTTTTTCCGTGCACGAAATCTCTGATTGCATTCTCATGAAGTATAGTAATTTCACGATATACTTTTTTCTCCGTGCATTTTCCTACATTATACCTACACTGAAAGAAATAATCCTGCAAATTTTACCATACTATATTGTAAACATGGGATAAAGGAAAAAAAATGTAAACAAATATGATAAATTATGGTTAAAACTTCAATAAATGTGATAAAAATTACCATACAATCTGACAAAAATAATAATATTCTTAGGTATTTATTTACATTTTTTTCCTTTATCCGATGCTTTCAATATTGTCTGGCAAAGTTTGCAAGATTATTTCTTTCAGTGTAGATTCTTCAATGACAAAATACGCATCCTTCATTTCCGTTGCAATTAAGAAATGTATTTGTTTGTGGTTATTCCTTATTCCATATCCTTTTTTAATTTCCCTTTCCAACCACGAAAAAACACTTCATACGCGCGATTTGACCGCCGGGCGTTAACGCGACGCTTTTCTCCCGGCTTTCTTCGCTCACCGCCAAACCCCACGTACCACGTACAACGACCCGAATCATCAAATAATAAACGCAAAAGCCAGTCGACAATTTGTTTGTCGAAACGTCACCGAGCGATGCGTTTGAAAGAAGCGCGCGTAACAAAGACGCGAAAAAACGCAGCCGTTAAATAATAACGGCGGCGAAAGTAATCCACTCGACTCGCCGTTTTTCTCGGTTTATTTTTTGTGTTTACATTCCAAAGGGCCATCAAGATCTCACAAGATAAGCGGTTAATTATTTTTGTGCACGTGCACTTAACACGCGACACGCGCGACCGAACACACACAAACTGAAGTGTGCGGCGTTCGAACGGTAGACCCATTGTATCAAGTGGGCACTTTTCATAAAGTATTCTTTAAGAAGCATCGCTTCAAGTCGTTGAAACGGCGCGCATCCCATTATCACGGCTCGCCCGTCGTCTCATTTCGGTGCAATAAATTTCGGTCCTTTTCAAATCATATAACGCGGTCGCGGGTGTGTGTGTGTGTGTTGCCGCCGACAGTAAAGAATACTATACCGACGAGAGGCATCTTTTACCGAACAAGTGAAAATCAATGCTCGTCGACAACGATGGATAGATTTCTGTTATCAAGCAGAACGTATTGAACGGGCGTTTCGTATTTTTCGCGTCGATCCTTGCAATAACAAATGAGCAGATTTGACAAGACCGAGGGAAGGGATGGGGGAAGAGCGAGAGAGACGGACAGTGCGTTGACTTAAAATTCGAATGGGTGGGTCACGTGATGGGGTGCGAAACGTAATAACACGGTGTAAGTAGTTTGGAGCGGTGTTTAATTTGCAAATGAAAACGCTCGTCGTGAAAGGCAGCACGGAGCGAACTATGATTTTGCGCGTTATTTGTGTGTTCAAAGTAATGCCGTGTAATTTCGCCGAATGGGATGGTTTCGATTAACATTTTTGCGCGTGTAACGTTAACGTCTATTAGGCGTCGCTGAATGCGAGCGCGGGAGTTATAATATCATTAAATGATAAGCGTTTCGGAGCAACAAAGACGTACCGAATATGACGCCACTAATTAAAGGTTTATATCGATCGTTAAACCGGCTACTGCGAGGGTACAGGAAGTGCTCGGTTCAGGGTGATTGTGTATCGGTGAGAAAATTGTTGCGAAAAGTGTAACGCGTGTGGTCGTTGATTTCACTTTCATTCCAGTATTGTAATGTGGCTGTTGTGACTCGGGTATTAATGGAGAGAAATAATATGCGTGGGGGAGGAATTGTAATATGAATATTGGAAGCAGGATAATGTGGGAAATTATGATACAACATTGTAGATGAAATAATATACTGTGTTTAGTGTATGTCATTGTAATTATGTAGCGTTTTATGATATAGGATAAAGTAATTTTTTATATATTATGTGTAATGTAATATATGTGGTATAATATATAATACCGTGGATTCATTATTTGGAGTAATTTCGAGTCTATTATGAAAAGCCAATTTTGTTTAAAAATAAAATACAAAAAAAATAGAAAAAAATAGAAAAATAAATATTTTATTAATATCGTTGAATACAATATTAAATATTTTTAGATGAAAGACCTTTCGGTTTGTAAAAAATAATTTTATCATTAAAAGTTCATGAATTTATTAAGTGACAACTAACGTTGCGTTCGACAACCACCCCTGAACTCGGCATAATATGTATGCTTGCATAATATATTACAAACAAATTGTTATTGATGAGTTTGAAAGTTCGGTTTAATAACATCACCTTAACTTATGTCCCATGAGTAACTGTAACATTTTTCAATACTTTACAAAATGTTATCTAAAACACGACATTCCACAAAATTTTAATCTTAAAATTATGATCTTACGAAAATTATCTCGAAATACTTACATATATTAGCAATGATGTATCGTATTAATATATATATAAAATAATTGCAAAATATAATGCAAGTGGTCATTATGAGGTAATATAAATGCGACAGCGTTATTCATAAACTGAAAAATACTTTGAAAAACTACCGCGTATGCATGTTTCGGTGATTTTGGGGACTGAGTCCAAAACTGCCAATACTTAATTCATATACATATATATATTAGTATTTTCAGTATCTCGCCCAAATAATATATAGTACTAGTAAATCTCGGATCTCTTACGTCAGATTTATTAGATTTTTAAAGGATCTACGCAGAAAAATGTTCAACTAAAAATTACTGAAAATTCAGTAAATATTATTAAAAACACAATAAATCACGGTCAAAACAAAAATTCAGTCAGAAAATGTTTACTGAAAAGTACGGTAATTTCCAACTAAAATTTTGTTTTGTCCATGAGTTACTGTGTTTTTAATAATATTTTAATATTTAATAATATAACGTTTACTGAACTTTTAGTAATGTTTAATGCAACACTTTTTTACGCATAAGAGGTTCATAGAGCTCAAATTGGCGGGACCTTATGACAACTAGAAGCAATTTTTATATTTATTTGTATTTATAAGAAAGTGATTTCTGACAATAACTGTATCTACACATCGAAAACTGCGACACTTCGAAGTTGAAGATGTGTAGGCTTCGCCATTTTCAATATAACTCGCATCCAAGCATATCCATTGAAGTTTCTCGAAGTTTCAGACCCTTGGGGCTAATCATCTTGCGTACATTATTTCAACTTCCTCAATGCGTCGATACTTCGTATCGCTTAGATAAATTTTATTGAACCTTTAATACCGCTTCTAGTAATAAGATAAATTGTAAGAAGTGGTTTAGATGCAAAAGTAATGTATTTGCAAACACGTATCTCCAAGATTAATATTATATTATTATTATTATTATTATTATTATTATTATATTATATGCAATATGTTTGATATCCCGAAGGAGCATTTATTAATTTGCGGGAATTTTTATATAAGATAAACAATTTTTCTACCATCGTAAGTGATTTTATTGATATTTATCAGCGCTTTGTAGTCTTTATAAAATTTCGTTCTCTTTATTATTTCAAATTATACTTCTTCTTATTTTTGACACAAACAGATCATAAATGTTAACATAAATTATCATAAATTTATCATCGCTTTTAAAATGTCACTCAAAATCTTGTAAACGCTTTGGGCAATAATACTTAAGTTTTATATCAACTTACGATTCTACAAAGAAATCGTAAAAAAAACATTCATCAAAACTTCGGCAAACGTTTCACAATATAAACTAAATGTTCGTTTCGTAAGTTTTACAAGAAGCAGTAATATCCTATAATATCCACATTCATTAGAGCTTTTAACTCTCCTGAGGTAACAAATAAAATAAATGCTTTTGGTTTTCAAATCAAACGTCATATATCGTGTAAACTCAAACTCGATAAAATCGCAATGAAATGATGTTTACGGTTAAACGAACACACAAGTGGTTTCGTCAATTAAACAATTCCACGTGATAATGTACAAACAGCAGTATATTGGTTCTAAACAAAATTACTATTTAATGTAGTAAAATTTTCAACGTAAGTAATAATGTATACAGATTATATAGAATTTTTTATTATTTTTTATATATTTTATTTTGTTTTTGTTTTGTTTTGTTTTTTTTTTTCGTATTATATTACTTTTACTATTTGTACATAGTAATTTTTTATGTATTATTTTTCTTAGTCTATAGATTCCTAATAAACTATTGGTAGATGAAGTATGCATATTATTGTCTAATAAACGTATTTTTACTGTGGCTAAATCAGTACGGGTAACTTTGAACATGTTCCATGCTTGTCCTAAGAGTGGCAGTTATATACATTTAATTAAATTTATATCATTAAATACATTAAAGTCACAGTAAATTTTTGACACATACGTGGCATATGCGTTGATGACAAGAATTAACATAAGTAACTATATATATATATATATATATATTCGTCAATATTTTTTATGATTTTTGTATTTATTAATACAATTAAAATGAATATTTTAAGACTGAAAATTTGTTGTGTATTTGTAATATAATTTGCTTGTATAAATTCCCGTGAAGTAGTTCAATCAATAAAATCTGTTATTAAAATAAAAATATATTCAGATAATTAATTATATAATGAACATGAACCAAAATTAAATTTAAAATATTTTAATAAGTTATATAAAATTAATTATATATAACGCATGAAATCTATTTATTGATATATCGAAGAAAAACGGCATTATTTTAAAATTAAATTAATAAAAAATTAAAGATGATATTACATAACAAAATAAATATAATAGCAATAAAAAGTAATTAATGCTATTTTATATGTATACTGATAGTAATCAATTGTCTATTAATGTGTCTATTGGAATCATTATGTATATATATACACATACAATTCTGTGCCGACGACCGGTTAAATGAAAGAAAACTGAATGTTCTTTTAAACGTTTGGGTCTAAATTATAAAGATATATTATTATACTGATTTTTATTATAGAATTAATCATAACATGGATCTGGTTCCATCGAAAAAAGAGACCATTTGACAAATCACCAATTTTTTACAAGCGATTTACTAAATAATTTTTTCCATTCATCTGCATGTCAAAAATTTATAACATGTAGTTAAAGTTCCTTACTTGATACGCTAAATAAAAAAGTTATTTAAATCTAACATTACAGAACCTGTTCATAACATTTGAAACAACATATAAGTTTCAAAAAAAAAAAAAACTTTTCTTCTCTCGACTTGCACGTTCTTTCATTTCAGCGCAAATCAAATCCAGACCAAAGCATCAGCATCTTTTCGTCTTAACACTTCGAAAATACGGCTTCTGAATGTAGTTTATTTTAATACGTCATTGTCTTATTTGAGTCATCGTTATCTGAATACAAATCACACACACATAAACACATAGAAAACATACACGGTGAATAATGTTTAGCTGTAACTAATAAACATTGTTTCAAGTTAGATAAATGTTTGACTGATTCAGTAAAACTTTTATTTAAATCACATATTTATTTATTTATTACAATAAAATATTTTCTCCGTGTACTTTATGTTTTAATTTAACATGCTATACTCTTCGGAATACAAGTAATTATTTTTGCAAACTTTTTATTTTGCAGAAAAGTTTACGATTTCAACTTCAAAGGCATACACCTAACGTGTATACATTATTTATCCTCAGATATCACGTGTCAAGACAAAAATTTGATATTGGCCAAGGATTATTATTTGTAGGAACGTCATCTTGTAACGCTCATACTGAACAAAGAGACACGAAGAAATATAAACCTTATTACACCCGTGACTCAAAAAAAAGAGGCAAAATTAAAATTCGTTCTTATTTCGTCGACTTTTAAATCCACGACCAAGAATTTTAACTGCATCGTATAATCTATTTATTTTCTATTGTTCGGCGGCATGCGTATTATATGATACCCGAAATGCCGGCCTACGAAGTGAAAGGTATTTTTTAGTCGAACAAAGCTGTTATGGAGGTACAAAAATTCAGCGTGCATTTCATTACACGACAATTACGAACAATGTGCAATTTAACGTTAAATCGTAAATCCGGCGTCTGTCTTTGTTTGCGCGGCAAAACCTGGCTTATAAGACCGGTGCACCTTGCATAAAACTCGGCACACGGTTACGGCGCGCGTCATAAATTCGTAACGAATGTAACGCACTCATCTCCACGAGAATTGATTTCGAAAGCTTGAAGAATACTTACACTGGTAGTGCATTAATCCGACGGATTTATGTCTGACCGGTTCCCTTAATCAATTAGTCAATCCACGTGGGAAGAAAAAAAATTACCCTCAACTTCTGGCATAAATATCAGTCCGTTATTTCCCCATGTAAACAAAATGAAATAAATTGCGAAAGGAATTGCAAAAGGTCGCGGGCATGTCAATGCTCTGCTACTTTTTGTTCGTCTGGGCAAACACGTCCCTTTTTTCGTTTCTGCCGTATTTTGTTACGTTCTTGAAATCGAAATTCCATGCTAATTGAATCATTGGATTGAATTGGCGGGAGAAAAATATGACATTGTTAAACAGTGATGAAGGACGGAAAATAGCCACAAAAATAAACATACAAAAAATAAACAAATATTGTTTGTAAATATAAACATACTTGTGCAAAAATATATACTTTTAGTTTCAAATTTTCGCATTTTCTGTCGAAGTTTAAATTCATTTTATGATACATGCTTAAAAATGATCTGGTTTTTGTCAGAGGAAAGTATTTATAAAGATACGTCATTTATATAACGATGATATTAATATATTAGTATTATCAGATGAAATATATAATGAGAAGAAAATGGAAAATAAAAGTAAATAATTTATGCAATTTTGTATTTCGTTTAATGGATAAAACCGTTTCGTTGACAGGAGATCAATAATAATAACATGAAACTAAAGATATATATTTATTTTATATTTAAAGCGTTTGACAAATCGACGTATTCTAAAAATGGAAAATCATACATAATGTATTATATAATTAAGTGTATAATTATGAAATAAATTAAAATTGGTCAAGTTTAATATCAATCTAATTATTTAATTTCTTTATGGATATGTAAGCTTTATCATAGTATATTATCTTAATAAGTAATAATAAGAAAACGAAAGAATAAGATAAATATATAAAATGCAAGATATTTATATATATAACTCTTAGAGGAATATTTACATTAAAATAAAGGTTACTGAAATGGTAAAAAAAATTATTTTAATAAATGAGTTTAAATAATCATTCTTCTTATTTTCTATATATATTCAATATTAGATTACTTTTTCTATTCAATTTCTTAAACCAATTCTTATACTGAAATCAAATACATAAATGAAATCTAATAAAAAACCTCTATTCGTTAGCAGATAGTTCAGTTTTCACTCTCTAATGGAACATCAGCTGAAGAATAGATGAATTCTTCTTAGTAATATATTGAATGAAAAATGATATAAATATTAAAACGATTCTATTAAATCATTATTAAAAATTCATTTTAGAAGTGTAGTCTTGATTCGAACACTTTTCTTCGTTATAGTTTTACATTTTTCAGAATTTTCGAATTTGTAAATGTAGTATTACTGAATAAAATTTAGGCAGCGGCTATTCGCACCAAATATTTTAGATTTCGAGTCACGGGTAAATAATACGCATATTGTTTTGAATCAAATGAATATATATATATATATATATATGTATAATGAGGCTTTTGAGGACAAACCCTATTTGGGAGCCTAGTTACGTGTTTGCAAAATTATTTAAGCGGAGCACATCGGGCGGCCTTCGGCCACCCTCACAAGGGCATGCGGGGGGGCTGCGCCAGCAGCAAAACGCGAGGGTGCTAGGGGGCCCCAGTACCGTATTCATTAAATACCAATATCCATTAAATGAAATGTGGCAATTTTTATATGCATATACCCGTGACCCGTGAATTGGTGCGAATAGCCACTTCGTAAAATTTACAGGAAATGTATTGAAATCAAACCATGTAATCACATAAACCATATAAAAATACACGAATATCAGCTAACAAGAATTAAAAAAAAACAAGAACTAATCATAACAAACAACAAAAGTTACACCTAAATAAACCAAATTCAATGACAACAGAAGACATAATAAAAACACCAAAAATTTTACAAGAAAATTATTCTAAACAAACAAGAATCAATAACAACAAAAGAAAACAAAAATAACCTTCGTACACAGAACAAGAAACGCACTGAAAACTTCAGAAGTTTTTGTTACAGTTCATTCATATTGCAATTATGAAATTAAATTTTCTTTAACATTTATTCACCACAATTTCCAAAAGCACTTTTTGCATAATTAAATCGAACTCCATCCTCGCCCGTAATTTCGGCTTTTCTACCCTAGTGACGTAATAAGGGATACAAAAAGTTGTTATAACACTTCGTCTACGAAATGCGCGTAGTAGAATATGAGAAACGACTGAATTGGAAATTCTTTAATTCTAAGTGTGCCATTGATCGGCGACCGAAACTTCGTAACAGCTCGCGACATTAAATGTAACGAATATCTACGATGCAGGATGTAACTTCTAACGATGATATAAATGAGCTAACGAATTTAGACGCTGGTTAATTACCGCCACGTAGGTACGTAGTTTCTTCTTATCACACACGGCACAAAGTGTTGTATACATATATATGTCGACGCGCGTACACACGTATAATGCATAATTGATTTATTGAGGGTATTAATTATGTAGGCATAAAGCTTTTGTTATATTAACGAGCTGGTTACCGAAAATCACTTTCTGTACGAAATTCGCCAAGAAGATATAACTTAATGATATCGATTATCATACTGCTGGCGTTTAGTCTGCGAGCTCGTGTGCTACATAATTTGCAATTAAATTATTCCTGCGTTGATTTAGCTTGCAAACAAGCAGACATTGTGTTGGCGAAAAATGCTCACGTATTTTAGGATTGTAATCATATTTCACTGAAAATGCCATCATGAATAAATAGCACGAAAAAATGACAAAAAAAAACGGTTGCATTTCGACTGAGTGATGAAACATATCGTAATTAGCGTGAAATTCAATTAGAAAGAAAGTATTTCGTTGCAACGACAATTTTTGTGTTTCGTTTAACTTTGTTTCGAAGATATTGGTTTTAGAAAACGCTTGTTTGGATACAAGTGTTTCAAGTGTGCAGTGACATGAATTCATATGTACATAAAAATGTATGTACAAATACAGTAATTAATTAATAAAAGAATTTAATTGAATTAGCATCCACGTATGAATTTGATTGTACTGGAAAAAACTCTGTCAGTTATTGTCGTGAGGTTAATATAATTATGTCGAGACGCTGTGTTTTATTAAGTTCTTGGCATGCATCCGACTAAACAAGCCGATGTTATAAATCACCGCATTAAACTTCAACGTCGTGATTCTTTAGTTACGTCCGATTACATGTTGGACGCCATATTTAAAGTTAATGAATTTGTAATTTAAAACAAGAAAAATTTTAATATTCTTAAAAAAATCGTACATTTAATATTTTTTATTACTATAGTTGATATAGTAAATTATTTAGATAATTTGTGTAATTATTTATGCAAATTAATGAAAATTTCATTAATAGCACAAATATAATAATGAAGATATGTAATAATTTATTTATTTATATAGTTAATTAACGAGCAAATTGGGTCTCTAATTTATAATAGAATTAAATTATGTATAAACATTTTCACAATGCATACAATTAATAAAGATTTAGTAAATAAATTTTAATATGAATGTTGCTTACTAAGTTAATTATTGATAAAGGTTATTAATATCTTTATTCTTTCACGCTTGTCTTTTATGTGGATGTTTTATTGTCTTTATCTCTCATGCAATATGTATAAAATGCTTTTCGAAAAATGTTGATAAATCTTTGAATTGAAAAGATCAAATTAAAAATTAACTTTAAGAATGATTATCTTTCGAAAGCCCGGATTTTCCAATTTGTCAAAATGCTCAAAATAAAAGAAACATAAACACACAAATTATCTTATTCACCCAAGGAATATACTTATACCCACCAGCGTCAGTATTTTAGGAACATGCATTAACAACTCAAGATCGTGGACGTGTTTAAAATTGTCCATAATTTAACCAAATGTTTCCTCGGTCCTACGACTTCATAGAAATGTGAGAATAAACTGTATACGTGTGTGTATATATATACATATGTTAAACGTTATTTATGGGGCCGGGTCACTTTATGAAGCGATAGTTACGGCCCTATTGACATAAAATTATCAAAAATCTGCTAAATTTTAAATAATATTACATTTTTTATTTGCATTTAATACACTGAAAAAAATAATCTTACACATTTTACCAAACTAGATAATAAAAGCAGGAAAAGTGAGCAAAAATGTAAATAAACATTGGACGATATCACAGTTTTTATTATTTGTTTGGTAATATTTGACATATTTTTAGAATTTTCTAACCATAATTTATCATATTATTTACATTTTTGCCCATTTTCCCTCCTTTTATTATCTAGTTTGGTAAAATTTGAAGATTATTTTTTTCAGTGTACTATCATGTATATAAAATACGAATTTGTTGGTGATTTTCAAGATATTGTATAGTAATATATACATTGGTTAAATTTCAATTTCTTCTATATCCAAAATAATGATCGACCTTTATATACTTTTGTATTTCACTTCACCGTATTGCTTAGCAATTCGGGCATAAAAACATTTATCTAAATAATTACAGTGCCATCTATACGCAATAATTATAAAAATTTAATTCCAATTCCATCCGCAGAGCATGGAAAAATTCGTCAATCATCGGTATAAATATCATTCAGCTTTATTTGACCATTATATTATTCAAAATACATTATCCAAATCGTTAATCAAAATCGTCCGCCGAAACGCCGAGACGATCCACTGAACCGAATCGGATCGTACGACCGTCCGCGACGCGAAATTCGCCAGAGAATTAAAGCGCAAACCCGCAAAGAAAGTCCTCGATCGGTGATTGTTTCAATGAGAATTGTCCGTTTCAAAATTCAGTTTCTTTTGTGGCACACGGCGAGTGCAGTGCGTCGCGCGAGGGCATGTTCGACGTGCACGTGCGCGGAGTTGTTTTAATGGACTTTACTACTTAGAAGACAACCAAGTGTCACGAACGTACCAAGTGTTTTTCCCCTTTGTCGAGAAAACCTTAACCCTTATCAGATACGCGAGATTCTTGGATTTCATTTCTGCAGAAACGAAACGCCCATTCGTTCAGTCCGTCCGAAAACCCACGTCTGACCGAATATACGCACCGATCCCTTGCGCCGATTTTTTCCCTGCAACTCCTTCGCAACCGGTTTTTTTAACGCTTGATCGGCGCGACATCTTCAATCTGCTTAACGAAACGACACCGCGAACGCATTCGCTCGTGAATAATCATTGCGGGTTGGCGCGCGTGCATTTCAAGGAGTTGGGCGAAAAATGAATTTGATGAGTTCATAAATATGCATAATGCGGATGCAAATTTCAGCGGCACTTCGCGCGATTGGCGGCAGTCTTATTTCGAACAATCATTTAATTTTCACGCGACTTTACATATTGCGCGTCAAAAATTAACGCGATTAAGTAACGGCACGGCCGAGCGAGCGCCCGGATAAATCATGCAAAACGCCGCTCGCCGCTTTTAATAACTTTAATGCAATCGCCTACTTTTCTATTATCACTGTTTAATCCGGAATTATATGCCGGGGCGCAGCTCACGGGTCCCGTCCGCGTGGGGTCTGCGATCGCGAACTCCTGGATTTCGTCGTTAATCGCGCGACTTGGAGCGTCGGGTTCATAATTGGGAAAACATTGACTCGTCGTCGCGGTTGTTCGTTACGCGATCATTTAAGTTGGATTAACTTTTATTCGTCTTCGTTCGCGGCCTTCCGAGTCGCGGCTACACCGGATTATACGTTTATGTTTCCTAATCGTTCGATTAAAAAAAAAAAAAATCCCCTATCGATTATTAATACTCCGACGATTTCGTAAGAAACCTTTGTCCGACGGTGAAGATCGATAACACTTTCGTGTATTTAAAGACGCGTGTAATTCGGCCTGTTAGCGTGCGGCCGAATCATTCCAAATGTAAACAATAATAAATTCGAACGTCAATTAATAACGAACGCACGCACGAATGATACTGAGACTTATTTTAATGTTAAATGCATAGATAGAGAATTTCGCCTTTCCCGCAGTCGCTTTTAAATTTAAACTCACTCGAGTTCGTTATTTGTTCAGGCGTTTCATTAATATTATCGATTGCTTTGAAATTCATTTTCGAACCGAAATTTTAAATAGCACCTTTTAAGGCGTTGGGAAATATGATGATGACTTGGCAAAATTATTGAAGCGTTATTAAACAAGCATTGCTTGATTTGTGATGATGTGAAACAAAAGTTTTAGAACAATTTTATGTAATTATCATGAATTACCGACGGTATCGTTTCAAATTTGAAATTTCAGTTATTTGGTATTAAATTTAGATAACAAATTTGACAATAAATTGGATTCATTATTTGTGTAAGTAGAGAAGTATTGCGAGACATATAGCTGATTATATAAATAAATTTTTTGTTTCAATTTAATCATTGCGTTTGAATTTATTCATTTGTGTAATACTGTACGTGTCACGTGACTGCAATGCAACGTTTCAATAGGATCCGAAGCAAGTTGTTCTATGAACCTTTTAAATGACGTCAAAATTAAACCATCTCCTCCGTTTTAATTCAATTATCCACCTTGTGTTTGGGAAATGGAATAACTTGGAATTGTTAAACTAATGAAACAAACAACTTCCTTCGTTTATTTTTTGCAATTTCAAATAAAAGTGTGCTAATTTTAAAAATGATTGAATTAACTGTGTAATTCCACCAAAATGCTTTCGGTTGTTCGCAACTTGACGAATAAAACTTAAATTGATTAATCGAGCGAAAACTAACGGAAATTGAGTTAGGAGTGTGACATCGACACTAGTCAAGGTCAAGATAGAACCGAATAAACCCGAGCAAAATGTACTTAAGTTAAATTAAGACATTTAACGCATAGAAATAGTTTGAAGAGGATACATATATATTTTTGTTGCTGGATTTTCATATTGATGAAAAGGTTGTGTACATTTTTTGCATTCTCGTGTTATCAAAGTATTATATTGATATTGTGAAACAAATATTCGTGTACACTAAATTACTGATTCTTTAAATGTTATTAAATTTAAATTTTGAAAAACAATAAGAAAATAGAAATAATTTTATTATATAATATATTATATATAATATATATATATATTATATTATAATATAAAAATAAAAAATTGGTTAGGACAATAATTAATTATTAAAAATAACCCATTACACCCTAATACAATCTCGGAAACTGATAATATGAGGGGAAAGGAAATTTTCTGGTTGATAAGAATAAAATTTCAGCTTTTTAAATTTATTCTAAAAAAAGTTATAACATTAAATATTAAGTAAAATTACACTATTTTGAATATAACGGGGGGTTTATAGCCGGACACCGAGAGTGCCCAGCTCTTCTTACGATAATCGGAAAAATGAACAGGCCTAAACTAACACGCGGTGATAACTGTATGGGAAAACGGACGAATTCTTAAGAGAGCGTGTACAAAAATGCTCGAGTTTGTATACTCGTTATCATCTGTTCTAGGCCGTTCTAGAATTTTCTAGAAACATTTACTGATACATTCTAATATTGTAGAAATATTCATTTTTTGAAAACGAATAACATTTTTTCTGCACACGTGTTTTATAATTTTCATGGCACGTTTTAAGAGTTTGGGCTAATAAAGAGTAATAAATTGTAAAATTCTACATAACAGTTGTAATATTGTACTTTCCTAAATAAAAGTTTTTAATATTTATTATTAATTTTTATTTGTCTTGTGAACAATTCAATTGTTTATAAATTTTATACAAAATTTGTTTTTAGTTAGTTATATAAGTTATTAACAATGATATGAATAATGACAAAATATAAGATTCATGTGAAAATGAATCTTATGCGTTTATTAATTATTTATTAATATTAAAAATAGTTTTCTGCAGTTTTAGGGCTATATTATTTTTTTAATAATAATAATATATATATTTGTTTTTTATTTTTATTATTCTTATTGCTATGATTTCATTTCAATTTCAACATTATTTAAATTGTAAAAACTAATATCTTTTATTAATTATTGTCGTGTTTGTATTTTTAAAATTAAATTTTTTCTAATCATGAATGTCGTATAAGTGTAACTAATTTCAAATGATATATTGATTATAGCAACAAAGTGACATCACAAAAACAAATATCTTTGCTCATGCGTGCAGGCGCACACTCAACGTCACACGTATTCATACCCCAACGCTGATCTAAAAAAACACTAAAGAATTATACGTTTGAATATAAAACCGCGAAAAAACGAAATGATATCGAATATCTAAAGATCAAACATAAAATGAAAAACAATTTTTTTGCAGTGTGAATGTATATTTATCTCTTTTTGTAAGAAAGGAAAGACAAATATAAATAAATCACTCGATTTTACTCAGCATTAATTTAAATGGAAAGTCAAATTTAAATGTAACGTATAATAACTTGAAATGAAATAAAATCATTATAAATGCATTAATTGGCAATCAACTTATTGATATATAATCAATGAAATTTATTACAACTAAATTAAATGAGCTTAATCGACGTCATACGTAAACGACGATAATTTATAAATATATATACATATATATATACATTTCAAATTGTCAATAATATTCGTAGCAATTTAGTATTAATAATTATCTGTCACGATTAATAGTTATTTCAAATAATTACATCACGTATAGTTAACATTTATCATAATAGTAACAAAACTTTACAAGTTTAATTGATATATTCTCAATTCTTTATCTACATATCCTGATTATATTATTATTATTATTATTATTATTATTATTATTATTATTATTAACTAATTTTAGTATTCACAAGAACCACATTTTGGTAATTTAACTCTTCAATGTTCTTTGACGACGACTTCAAAAGATTTTTATCTTTGTTAACCTCCTCGATGAAGCATATGTTTATCCTTGTCGAATGCGACATACGTTCAAACAAGTGTTAAAGTATATAATGATTTTATTCTGATTAATTCATACTTTTTCTCAAACAAATAAACACTCCACGAATTCAATCATATTAACTCCTCGTTCACTATATGTTATCAATGACACAACGATCGATGACATAAATTTGACATATCCTTTAAACAATATTTTATTATCTTTCAATTTATCCTAACAATTGAAATAAACGTTAACGAAACAGGAAAAACGAATTTCCGCCGGGTATACAGTTTTCATGGCGAAAGATGCAATAACGTTGAAATATGTTTGCATTGTGTACAAACATCATGATCGACTTCTTCAAACCATCTTATCAAATATGCAATTCGCGCGTCGGACTATTGGATGAAACAGTTTCAACGATTGTCAATTCTTGAATCAACGCGAATAACCAAAGTGATAGTGAAAAAATACGATGGCAGTGAAAGAAATGTGACAGAAGCTTTTAGCTGCTTTTTAGACAAAGGCGATTTCAGACAGTCGTTTGAAGTCGAGGTGTCAGGTATACCGAACAGGAATAACCGATTAAACGGCAGTTAAACAACTTTATTGATCACAAATCGAAGCCAGTTGGCAGTTGGTATACTCAGGAACTCGCAGAATAATTGATTCGATAATCAAATTCACAAATTAACGAAATAATTTAAAGAAATGAATTGATAATTAAAGGTTGTTATTTGGATTTAATATAATTTCACTGAGTTATTTTAATATCAAATAAATAAAATTTCAATTTAAATATAATAAATTTATGTTTATACTCACAGGCAATTCTATTTTTAATATTTAGACGTTTCCGTCATTTATTTTCACCCTTTGCGGTAATAAAATAATAAAATCAGATTATGGCCTTGGAGGTGTGAAAATAAAATACAGTCATCTGTTAATGACTTTTTATTATTAATATATGTAATTAACATTTAAAATATATATATATATATATATATGAATTTAATTTGAATAATTATATTTTTTACAGTGAAATTTATTGCACTCAGAAATATAAAGCATGAAAAATTACTGTTTATATTATGAATTATATATGGGCCATACCATATATATCGTCAAAATTGACTGTACTTGAAGTTATTTACACAGATAATTACTGAATTATCATAATATATTACTGTTAAAAACAGTACAAAATTTTACGATTTGTATCATACGGCCTGAAATTAGTATTATAAACAGTAATTGTTCATGTTTCATTTTTCTCAGTGTAATTTATAATAATAACTCGTTTGTTTTAATTTTGTTATACATTTTGATTATATTTAAACGAAATTTGATTTCACAATCACTAATTCGTATTAATCTTGATAACTTAAATAACGCTTTATCTCAAGTTGCCAGATCTAACCTAAAAGCCCACTGGCTTGAATATAGTAGCTTATCGTGCAAAGGATAGATAATCGATATTTGACCCTGAATCGATTAATATAGCAACTAATAGATGAATAGACAATGTATAGATAATGTATCCAATAAAAATAAATTAACTTATTATGGATATTAAATATTTTACTTCGTTATTTAGTAATTCATTCGGTTCCATTTTTCTAAAATTTTAACTAATTTTAATTTATTTCATTTATATATAGTAAAAAATTCTTAATTGATTTGAATCTCTAAGGACCACCAGGCATTTTCGCGTGAACTGTATTATAATTATTATTAGCAATATTATTACTATTGTTTTTACGAAGTTGAATAATTAGCATGACAGTTAAGCTGTGTGCCGTGTTCCGAAACCTTGTTCCCATCCCATAATACACATTGAAATCACACCTATTGTGGTTCTCGCTCTCAATTGTGGGAGGAATTGTGGTTCACCGCCAGATCAATTGCAAAACAGACGCTCACGAATCGCAGTCCTCCAAAAAGATCAGCCGCAATTTATTTCGAAGCATTTGATCCGAAAAATGTGGTTTACACGAGCCCAGGACACGATTCGAGCAATTATAGAACGGGTATTTGATTAATATCAGCCTACGAGTCTGAAAACTTTATTACCGGAATTACATATTATTAGATTAAATACTCAATTAAATCGATACCAACGGACGAACAATAAAGTTTTGTTCCGCGCAATCGATGTGTTATTTCTACTTAATTACAGCTCCTCGCTCAGTTTGTGACGCTAAGAAATTATATTTTATAAAGAAATTTAACATTAACGAAAATTATTATAGTTTATAACTTTAATAGCAATTAAATCGAAATCCGTTCGCCGTTTATTTATAATTAGATTAAACAGAAAATGTATTTCAATGTGATTTGCAATCGAAGTCGCTAAATGAGAAAACGATAAACCAATCGAAGCTGCTCGATGGTTTCGGAGTGGCAGGCCACGTGATATGGTAAGATTCCCTATGGTATCGAGGAAATGAAGGCAACTTGAAATCAGTTAATTTATTACCCGATAATTCATGATTTTTGTCTTTACTAATCACGTGTGATTTTTATTTTTAGAATCGTTTAACTTTGTAAAACTTCGATTCTCACAAGGTTACGACCAAAGTTACCAAGCACTATAGTACGACGCTTTATATGGAAATACAATAAGCAAGACGGAGACGTCTATACGGAACTTGGTAACACTGATTGCGATGTGTTTCCTTTTTTATTTCGCGGTTGTAAAAGTGATTTTAAATCTTATTTGACTGTTTATATTTAGTAAAAACAAAATTGGTCGTTAATTTAAATAAACAATTAAACTGAAAATCGCACAAACGAAGAAGTTCGTGTAATAAATTAATAAATTAAACGCTTTAGTTGTAAAGCCATAAAGAGGAAGATGATATTAAAAAAGTTGCCGTATATATAGTATATAGCAGGATACTGTTGAGAATCGGAAAAAAAAATTACTGCTGCAGATAAAATAAGGATTTCAATATTCAACATAATTTATCCAAATTAAGTAGCGTATTTTTATTGCGTAACACAGTATTTTTTATATTATTTTTTAATTTTAATTGTGTTAATGTTACTATTATTTATTGTCTAAAGTTATTTATACTGTTCTGGAATATATTAAATAGCGATTACTGTACCTGAAAATATCCTGAAAATTGTACTATATAATGTAATAAAAAATTCTAATCAATTAGAATTAATTATTATTATATCTAAAAATTGCATATGCTATTGTAATTCTTATCGTAATTTCAAGGTCATTTCACTTTGACGGTGTATATTAAAACCGTTAGCGCAGCGAACAGGGTTGATCGAGTGAAAAAACTGTCGCGAAGTTTGCGCACGCTGCGTATTATACAACGAAGGTCCAAATTATGCATTCGGCGTGATTATCAGAAAACAAGAAACAATCAACATGATTCTGAATATTAATGAACAAGTCGATTAACGTAATTGCCCCGTTTATCACTAATTTCGCCGCCAAGTTAATCGAGAATTTAAATAAACCGCTAATATTTATATTTCCAGAGCTCTGATTACGGCGTTAACTGATCGTGCTAACGAGCATATAATAACGAGGTTGTTTGGCCAGCGTAGGCCGCGCGATCAGCTTACATTTTTTCGAGTTTTACATACATAACAATTACTTAATTAAGAGAGCTCGGAGTGGATTTTCCAGGGCCAGAGTTGGTAGCGTTTAACGTCGACGTCAACATCGTCACGTTTGGTAGTCGGCAACTAAGGTCAGGCCACGCGGTTTCAATGATTTAATCTTGATTCACACGCGAGAAACTCGCAAAGTTAGATCGTGGCTTCGGGTCAAGGTGCAGTAAAACGATTGCACGCACTTGCTATTGTAAGTTGATCGTAATTTGCTTCATCCTTATGCTAATTTTGTATCTACGTTTATTTCTGAATGCGAAACTTCGGCTGAGACGAATGCGTTTCACTTTGCAACCCTGGTCTTCGAAAACCGGCCTCTTGAAGCACCAAAGACCAACTAAATGCCACTCAAGTTCGCCTGTGTTTGTTTACTTCGGACGCAATGCCATTTTAATCGGTGTTTATACAATTAGAGAAACAAAACAAACAAAGCCACTGGAGTTTGTTTTGATTTTGTCGTGGCAATTGTATTTTGGTGTGTTTGTTTTTGTTTTGGTTTGATGTTTTTGTTGTGATTTATTATTTTTGTTTAATGCAAATAAAAACTATGTACGATTATTATTTAGAAATGGATTAGAATAAGCTTGGAATGGTGGTTTTTCCATGATTCAAGTAAATTATTATATTTGCGAAAGATGAAATAGAAGAGATAAAATCCGATTTTTAATTTTAATAGATATTTATGATATTTTATTATAAAATGTATGATTTCATTGATGGCTTATATTTGTAATATTGTCACTATTAATATTGATATTATTTCAAACGGATGTAATTACAAATAAATCTAGATCGGATGTTTATATGATATCCAAAAAATATTCCAAACGTTTGGAATTATACCACGAGTGCTAATATCAGTTTTCAGGAAAAAAGACTTTGTCATTTGTATCTTAAAAAGTAACACAGAAATATGACGAAATATGTCTTCCCACAATGTTTTTCCAAATTATTAAAAAAGGTATTACAAAAAGTCGAATGCCGGGTAGAAAATAATAACCTAATTCCGAACTTTGAGACTGTTCTTAGAAATGACAAAAGCTGTCTCTAGCAGTGGAAACTCGGAATACATATATGAATAATAAAGTCAACCAAAAAATATATTGGAAATGTCGTTTTTCATCAACATTAAAGATACTAAAGACACGTCGACCGTCATCATCAAAAGCTGACAATTTTCTATAACTGATGAAATATTATAAACTGTATTATAATTTACCAAAAATTAAAAAAAAATAAACAAGCACCATGTATACTTTAATATTTAGTCACTGAAGTTTGAAAATTTAATTTTTTGTCATACAAAATGAATACATAGTAAATGAATTAGTTCATGATAAAATTCACTGCGTCACCTTATCATAATTATAATATTACAATAAATGTTAATAACAGTAAGAAATTAAACGGAAAATAATTTTGTTAATGAACACTTTTATAGCAAATTATTTCTTACGCATCCTCAGTTTTTCATGTACATAAACTAAAACTTACACAGTATATGCTACTTTTCGATCTAGTTTCAACTTGATGAAAGCCCGTCTAGAAAATGTTATTTTAGACATTGCTTCCAAACCTTCATTGTAAAAGTTTTTCAATACAAACTATACATATATGTAAAGCTTCATCCTGTGTAAATATCAGTCTAAAAAATACAAATTATATCATAATATAAAGTCCAAAATTTCTTCTGAAATTTAATTACAAAAGACTAGATTAAATTTAAATTAATTAGTTATACGAAATTTAAAATTACTCGCATTATTATTAATCGCGTTGAAGGAATTAAATAAACTAACAAAAAATTCAGTCAAACCGTCAGTATTATCATACTGAAATGTTGTTAGTTTTAGATACAAAATCATTTCTTTTGACTTGATTGCATAAAAGGAAAACAAAAAACCATACAAAAAAATTAAATCCAGCACGATGATTCACAGCATCAGACAATTGTGTCCGAATGTTAAAGCATAAAGCATCTACAAAAGGAATGAGAAGAATTGTTGAATAAAAATTGAGATATCAATAAAAATCTGAGTTGCAACCGTTAATACGCCAAAAATTGTACATTTGCACTGACACGAATATAAGTCGTATTACAAATACTGCGTTGTAATGGTGATGGCTTAAATGAAAATACTGCGGAACGATAAAATCGAGTGTTTAATAACAAGTATTACGGAAATTAAATCGCAGAAATGCAAGAGCCAAAGTAAAAATGACAGTTGTTTGTCGGAGGTAAAATATTTTGCAAACGCTTAAATATGCCGATTCTTGTAATGTTCTTTTAATGATATATTCAATCATACGGGAGTTAAGTAAAGACCGCACTTAAATATAATCGGCAACGGTGCGAAATTGAAGGGGACAGTGAATGTTATTGTTTAGCATCATGCGATGTATATATAACTTCTTCGCGTTACAAATTTGTGTCTGGAGTTACGTCAGAAGAACGGTCAGAGGGTTCATTCCGACCTCCGACCTCTTTTCCCATTTCATCAAACTACTGTTTATTTCGTCTCTCTCGGTAAATATGGCCATATGTTCTAACCTCAAGACTGCAATAATTTACAACCAATTTTGCTAATTAATTCTGAAAACGTTAGAAGAGTAATCACTTATTAAACATGAAACGTTTAAAGTTGTTGACAAATTCTATATATAACTTAAAACTAACATCCACTGAACCTACAACAAATTCAGATTAATCGATCTACCACGACGAGTTCAACTTTGTGCAGTTCATTAATTTTTTTTTTACATTTTTCTACTTTTATGTAATTTATAG
>JABFQC010000961.1:0-21954 GCA_022817085.1 Psilanteris sp. ZL-2020
CACTTAACTACTGGCTAGCAGTATCTTTGTCAGCACTTACTGTTTTTAGGCATTTAAATTAATCTTCGTTGAATAATCATTGCACATAAATGTTGCAACAACGTTACTGCAACTTTTGTGCAACTTACACGCAACATTAATATGGAGGAACATTTATATATAGCTACAACGTTACATTTCTGTACGGGATTGGGACTTGACTTCAAAGCCAATGGTCAAAAAGCCATCTAGTAGTTGCGAGTGTAAGAAACTTGATAGTGGAATTCGTTGAGATTGTTTATTATTTTTTCTCATCTATTTAATTTTCATTTCATCCATTTCTTACTTTTTATTGTCACAATTTCAACGAAATCCACGAATTCCACCATCAAGATGGTTACAAACTCAGTCAACAGATGACTATGACCATGAAGTCAAGTCCGAATTAATATTACATTAATATTATTAATATATAACTTATGTAAAACTATAATATTACATTAATATATCATTAAACTTTTAAATTATATCATGATATTATATCATAAATGGATAATAATAAAAAATTCGAAGATCGTTGCAGCAGAACTAAAGCATCTTTAGATCATGCCAAAGATATTCCTTCCTAGAATTTCATATTTTTTATTAAAAAGACAATATTTGGTTACAATTAATAATGCAATGTCGACTGACAGTTATTTTTCAAGAGAACAACTAAAAGTCTGCTTTGCATTTTTAAAGAAACGTGCACACAATTGTTAACATTGATTAAAGTTTTTCTCTCATTCCAAACGAACGCCGAGTACATTTAAAGAAATTAAATTTCATTTTTATATATTCACAAATTCAAAATATTTTAATTATAATAATATTCTAATTTATAATCAAAATATATAATTTATAAATCAATAATATTATATAGGTTTATATAGTTTATATATATATTTTATTTTCAGGGGTGTATGGCGTACAAGTTGCTTCGCGATGGCAGACCTGAGTATCACTCTGATCATTTCTGTGAGCGAACTGAGACACTTGATCGTTATATTCGAAGATCGTATAGAGAACTCGTCGCCCCACATTATAGATCTTCCCCGCACAGAACAGTTGCGTTCGGGGAACGTTACTGGAACGTCTCGAAATTTAAGAAAATACGTTCCAGTAACGTCACGGTAACCTTAGTTACGTTCCCGGGAGGTTCCTGGAACTTCAAAATGTCCACTTGAAACCCGTTGGTGGAAGGTTGCAGGAATGTCACAATTAGCGTTAGCGGAACGTCACGAAAGGTTGCAGGAACGTTACAATTCACCCATGATTGAAAAATCATGTTTCGTTACAGGAACGTTATAAATAATAACAAAAAAAATATAAAACGATTATTTAAATAAAAAAAAAATTATAAACTTTTTTAATAACATCGTGTACGACAGATGCGAATTGAACGCATAATCTTCACTGTACGAGTCCAAGACGTATCCACGTGGCCAACGCGTCTACTTGAAACATTAGTTATTTTGAAGAGTAATAAACTGCAGTTCGTAATATAATATTAGTATAAAGATAATTTTAATTAATTAGTACACTTTAACAAAATAAATGTATTTTAATATTTGTGTGTAATTAAATAATTACATTAACTACAGATATACGGCCTCATACCAGTAAATTAAATCATATTTTTTATATCACAAAGTGCAGCTTATTACTCTTCAAAATAACTAAACTTTCAAGTAGACGCGTTGGCCACGTGGAAACGTCTTGAACTCGTACGGTGAAGATTATGCGTTCAATTCCCATCTGTCGTCCATGATGTTATTAAAAAAGTTTGTAATTTTTTTTTATTTAAATAATCGTTTTATATTTTTTTGTTATTATTTGTAACGTTCTTGCAACGTTACATAACGTTCCTGTAACGTCATGATTTTTCAATCATACACGGGGAAAAATATCAATGCTAAATCAACATTGTGTATTCAATGTTATTCTCAAAATGTTAATTTGAATTAGATACAATGTAAAAACTACATTGAGTCAGTGTTAATTTAACATTTCTAACCTAAAAATGTGAGAATAAACTTGAGTCAATGTTGAGTCAATGCTGATTTAACATTGATATTTTTCCCCGTGTAATGTATTATTTTGTTTTGATATTATTCAATCCCATAATGACTACTCAAGTAATTTATAGATAAATGATTTATTTATTAATTTACAATGAATCAAACTCATGGGTTAGTTATAAAAATAGAAGTATTTTTTATGAATAATTGCCAATATATAGGAAATAATAATTGGAAAGAATACACAGAAAACAAAGTTTGTCGCATTTAGTCAATCTTTAACTAACTTAGTCATCAAAAGTATTAATATATGAACAAGCGATCTGGTTGTCATACGTTGACAATAAAGTTGTTGAATAAGTCAATTTAAGGTTAAAGGTTTATAACATTATTGACAGATTTTCATTATTATATTTACCGTTCATAGATTTACTGTTTCAGACAACACTACTTTTTTCTGTGTAGTTTTTATAATAAATGTATATATATATATATGCCCTTCGGTGCAAATGAAGACTCGCTCCATTTGGGCCCATATAGTTACGTATTTGCAAAATTGCTTTGTTGAGCAAACAGAGAAAAACTCCTTAAAAGTCGTACAAAACTAACGTACGAGTTCTACGGCTCGTGCATTTGAGGACCGTTCCCAAATGCTACACCCTGATTCACTTTAATATTACGTAAATGAGAAACAATATGTCTTCCTGTCTTAAAATATTATATTAGATATATGTATACATAAAATATTGTAAAAGTAATTTAAAAAATATAGTATTTTAAAAAAAGTAAAAGTTTAATGATTAATGTACTCTCTGAAAATGAATTAAGTTAATAAGTTATAGTAAGTAAATCTATTTCAAAATTTCTATTTTGCTAAAAATAAATCTTTTATAATCTTAAACGGCATAATAAAAATGCCTACAGCCTGAAAAAGATTTATAGTAAATATTATACTATAATATTGTTTTTATTTCAATTCGTGGTCATTTAAATTTTTCATAATATATACATTGTTTTACTAACATTATGTTTATATGATTTTCTTATACTTAAATATGGAGTACATATTTATAAATGATGCAATGTATATGTCTCAATACAGTTATCTTATTAACATAATTTGAACAATATCGCGTTACACAATATTTATAATTTATTTTTCTTTTCTTTTTTCGAAATTACGAAACCTTTGGTTCTATAAAGAGTATCAGCAATTACATTTTATTCAAAATCCATCGTTATAATTATAATAATATATATGTCTGTAAATACTATTATAAAAATAAATCAAATGTTTAAATTTATGAAAATATATGATTCAGCAAAAAGAAGACATGCGATTAAAATAATGTTTGACATTTTATTTCCAGTGCTGCACATTTCAGATTGAAATCAAGATTTTTGTTGCGATAGTCGATGACCTAATTTTGTTTGTCATGCAGTTTTTTGTTTTGAATACATATCTTCGCATGCGTGATATAAACAAAGTAATCGTGTAAGCTTGTAAAACGCAGACTGCTTATATCACTGAAAATAAATTGTTAGCAAAATCTATATCAAGTGACTTGACTTTAGTATTTAGTATCTGTAAAGTCAAAAATTAAAAATCTCAGTTAAGTTGTATAATATACTGTAAAGAAAATTCCCTTGACAATCGGTCGACTGAAATACGTGTAACGCATACTATGAATTTAACATACAACGCGATCCCATATATAAATAGATAAATTTTTCTTTTTATTATTATAACGTTTATTATTAATTATTAATTATACGTTAGGTGCACAAATGTGCATAATAAACGATGAAATTTTAAATTGCAAAAAATATTCGTATACATCATATCTTATTGAAACTGTCGAAACAAATAATATCATTCTCTAATGTTACGCAAGAATTATTCCAAAATAGCGCCCAGAATCGAGTCGATCTAGAATTCGAGAGCGAAGTTGAGCGCAATCCCCGATCCCCGAAACAAACGTACGCCTTACGTTGGTCTGGTTGGGAAGTTAATCGGAAAGTCGCAGAAAAAGACGAACGGTGTTATCTCGGGTGACAAAGACGGTGACAAAAAGGGGAGCGCGCGAGAGAAGGAGAACGATGTGTAGAACTAATTCGCGTGTTAGATAGCGGGGCAGCGCTGCGACGTATCGTTCAAAAGTGGTCTCTGTCGAGTCACGACGGGGGTCGGACCGCAGGCAGGGAAAGGCCACTGTCGACTTATGCGCGACTTGTACGAAGGGTCGCGCGTCTCTAAGGCGATCTTATCGACGCCACCCCACACCCCGCCCGCTCTGATGACAATATCGCGTGGCCGCTCAGATAACCCCTCGTGTCATTCCTACATCGACTAACCACCTACCTCGCGACCCGACCGATCTTGCGTCACGTGCACGACAGCGCCGCTCGCGTCGTCCGAAACCTTCTGTTTTATTACACCTATTAACCCCTCCCCGCGCGTCTTGATGCTTCGTGAATATCGCGAAAATCGATTAGTGCCGAGCTTAAGATCTATGCAACGTTTGTCTCAAATATACAGAATACTAACAACCGCCGTGTGAATGAACATTTTCTGCAAAATATATATTTGCTCGACACTCGTTTAGATATCCAATGATAGACGCTGATTATGAAACGATGATATTCGCATTTTGTTTAAATATTGATTGAAATGTTCTTATCATACACTACAAATAAGGATAAACTCGCAATAATGAATAATTAATACGTATGAAATAGTTTTTTAAAAATACAGAAAAATATAAAATAAACTGGAAAAATGATTTGCCGTCAGATCATCGATTACAAATTATGCTGAATAAGCAGGTCATTCGTTTGTGTATAAGTGTCAAAAATAGACATACGTATGAAGAATTTGTATTCGTCACAATTATATTTCGCTTACAATGAAATATATAAATAAAACACTTGACCGGTATATCAAATTTATTTTGCGTGTAAAGTTTATTTCAATATATAAGAATGCACATTAATGTAAATTTGATGTAAATTTAATTTTTACATAAATTTTCAGTATCAATGATCTAAATACTAGCCTGTTTTGTATACTGAAATTGTATTTCTAAGAAATGCTTAATTATATTTTCCTATAGACATTTGTTACTAAATCAAGTACCATATACACCAAGTGTAATTAATGGTGAATATAATATATTAAATAAATTAAAAATGCTCGTTAAATTAAACATATTTCAAATATGATTCAATAAAAGCTGACACTTGATAACCAGTAACGAGAAAGAAAAAGAAGCATGAACAATGATTTTCTTATTTTGTAAGCTTTGCATCCATAACGAAGGACGAATCAATATTACAATATTTAACTTTTTAATGTACACCTTAAACAGCATAATTTAAGTTACTGGCATATATACAAGGCAAAACAAAGAGAGAAGCTCATCACGCGACCGAGAATATACCAATTGTTATGAACATAACAATATTATAACTTTATGCACACATTTTGCCATTGAACATTAAAATTCATTTATAAACTTTTGCCTTTATTTATAACCTATTAAAAGTTCTTTAATAGGGTTATAATCTTCTGTATTTAAAGGCCCAACTTTTGGCGCCTTATTATGTCCTTATGTTATTATAATAAAATATGTTTATTTTTGGCGATAAAAAATTAATAATCTCTTAATAAAAATATTATATAGAGGTTAAGTTTTTTATAAATCCGCTTATTATTGCTTTAAATTTTGATATTTAACGATATTTCATTTCAAGTTAGAATCCAAATAAAGTACTCTTTGATTGATGTTGTTTGAAGAAGTAATTAAAAACTGCGGTATGAAATCAATTTCGAACGAAAGGTAGCGATAATTTCACCAATTAAGGTGCAACCATTGCATTGTTGCGTTTCATTCTGAGTTATAACATAACGCGATTATGTACGTGTTCTTATTTTAAATATCAATACACAAAAAACATTACTGTATGATTTTGCTCCAAACGTATCATATTAAACGTGTATTTTTTTATAAAAATAATACAATAAAAAACAATATATAATATATATATAATATATTTTTAAATTTTACTATATATATTATGTAGTAAAGTATAGTAGTTACATACTAATTATTTCAGATTAAGTTAATACAAAAAATAAAAAAGCCACTTATTCATTGTTTAAAATATAGTTGATCTTAATAATTTCAACATACCTGTTACTAAAAATATAATTAATTTTAAAGAATTTAAGTTATAACACAGTGAAAAAAATTAATAGTAAATATTGCTATAAAACTATAAAAATTATTATATTATATATAGTAAATTTTATAGTATTTTCAAGTATATCCTAGCGTTATTATTTATATAGTAATTATTTCAGTTGTGATTTTATAAAAATTTGGATTATTTAATATTTTGCATATTGAAATCAACGTACTTTATACCAGTATTCAATTGACATATGTTATTGACAATATTATTTAAAAAAAGACTTTGAAATTCGCTTGATTGAAGTACATCATTAAGTTGTATATATTAAATACACTCATGGAGTTGATGCAGTCATATAAACTCGTTTATTCAAATGAAATTTTACTAATTCATCTGAAATTCGTATGAATGGTAAACACTTTTTAAATTTAGTATAAACTTAGAAAATTATGTGTATATGTGAATGTTAACATGATTTAATATCATCCATTCGCTTTTATTTCAAGTTATATCTGATGACTAAACTTTTAATTAATCGTACGATTGATGAATATATTTTTATTATTCAAATACAAAATTTAGATCATATCATCTACAATTACGACAAACTATAATTTAATTATTAAATAAAACATTTCTATTAAAAATACTGTAGTACTTAATCAAAGATCGATTTTATGCTACTTTTATTTTTTTATATACCAAAATCACATTATATTCCTCGTTTTAGTAAATTACTGTTTAAGTAAAATGTAAATCTTTTGGGTAGCAATCCGCACACACAAAGTCATTGAAAAGGAACCATATAGAAATGCCAGTTCTTGAAATGACGCCACGTAAAACGAAACTCGTAAAGCAACTCCAAACACGCAAGGTGATTGCTCTTCGCCAAGAAAACACTTTTGAACCCCATAAGTGACCCAAGCTCGCTTCGTGAGTACCGCAAAATAATCTGCGAAATGAGTCACTTATTAACGGAGTTCGAAACAAAAGAAATTATTAGCTTTAAAAATTCGTGATCGCTCAAAATGATATTTCTAAAGGTGGTTATCAGTAAAAATGAGTTGAATGCAGGAATTTTAAAAAGTTAGTGATGTAATAGTCTATTCGAATAGTCATAAGAGTATAAATTACATAACAAATTTGGTTATGCAATTATTAAATACATTTTTATTTGATATATTAAACAATAATTGGTAAAATAAATTAAATTTGTTTATTATTTATAACTATTATTATAGTATTATAAATGGAAATACTTCCAGCAATTGAAAAGTATAGTATTATATACATATATTTAGATATTATATAATAATAAATAGTCATAATTTTATAAATAAATCAATATAAACAATTTTCCCATCATTACCAACAATATTAAATAAATCATTGTATTAATTATTATTTAGTTTTTATAAAATATTTGTTTGATAGTGCATTAGAAATTAATTACGTCAAACTCTATGCTATAATATTATTATATTTGTTGTGTATTAATATTAAAATTCAGTGTGCAAATTGAGTATTATATACGTGTAATGTATGAGTTTTGTAAAAATAAAATTTTACACACATTTAATTATCAAAATGATTAACGGCAACATTCTATAAGAACAAGTATAAACTGTTGCATAAGAACAGGCATACTTAAATGGAAAGGATTTTAGTTCTAATACAAAAAAGACATATTCAGTCAACAACAAGGTAACTTGTAAATGAAAACATATAATATTATTTAATATTTACTTTTTAATGTAGTATTCTATTTTAGTCAATTCATTTATCTTTATTAATCAGCGATCACTAGATACATTGCCACAAAAATGGTACAATGTAATTTTAAGTGACGCAGTTTGTCAACAAAATAAAACATCTATATTTTATTTTTATTTATATAATTTAAAGATAACTACTTCGTATTTATTTACAATTCTTTACAGCAAAATTTTAAAGATGCGTGCAAGAAATAATTTGTCGGTTCAATCAAAATTTGTTCACAAAATATTTGGTACGTTCAACCAAATTTTGTTTAATGGACAAAATTTGAGTAGAATCAACAATGCTCTTCTCTACGTGCGTAACCATTATCAATATCAGACTATAAAAAAACTTAATCCAGAATTGTTTTTCAAATGTTCCTAATATTTATTAAACTGTTATTAAACTGTTATTAAACATTATTACTCATTTTGTATACATCGAAATGGAACGTTTTAAATGTTTTTAAAATTATAACACTTATAAGTGTTTCAAACAGCTTCAAAAATGTATTCTACAGAACACCTCTTTTTACAGTGCGAGGATTAATACAAATTAGTGGAATTTAGAATTACTCCTGACGTGTATTTTCGTTGTATAAATATTTAATTATATTGAACTGTAATAAATATAAATTTGAAGTTAATTTGATTGTTAATAAATTGTAGTTGATCAATTCAGTATCACAGACAAAAAATCGGTGGTTTACCGATAGTAACAATCGGCACATAAGTAGACCCATGTATGGCTGACGATGATCGACATTATTCTTGGACCATTAATGGTCCTATAATTGGTAAAATATTGGACCATTATTGGCACAATTGATATGCCGATTATCGTGGACCAATATAATATCGGCCATTATAATAAGACCAAAAAAGTGTTATTATAACGGCAAACGATCCCATTTACACTGAGAAAATAAAATTGTACAATTAACATTGTAACATTTCGATGCTTCCGATTTGTTAAAACAATTGAATTATGTCACCTCATTGGCCCTCATAATTATTATTTGAATTTGTAAGTGTTTTACAATATGACATTGTACCACGAACGATGTACATGGCTCTCCTTACAATTTCTTTTTCTCAGTGTAACAAACGGCACAAAAATAGACTACACTCTTAAAAAGGTTCATTTCAGGCAAACTATATTCACTTGAAGAAAGTAATTTTTTATTACTTTCAAGCGAATATATTTTGCCTCTAATGAACCGTTTTAAGAGTGTATGTATTGCTAGCGATACATAACATTTTTCATGGAACATGCATGTTCCTATATCATCGGCAAATGATTCTTATGTCAATCATTGTCGCAAACCAATTACGGATGATTATTGGGCCACGCATGGCACATGAACGAATGCCGATTATTGGCAAATGGTAAAAGTCTGAAGCAATACTTATTAAAGTAGTATTAAATCATGCTCATGGATTGTTTGGCAACGTAAGTATATACACTTGGATCGAGGAAGGAAATATTTTGCAATAATCTTTTCTTGGATGGGTGATCAAAAAAGAAATGTTCTTCAAAAAAAATGTTGTATGTTAATTTGTGTGTGTGTTTTATGAGTAATGATTTTACGTAAAGTGTATAAAAGTATACAACAGTGTACGAGAACATTTTTTTATCATAATCATGTATCATGCATGAGCAAATCGTTTGCCCCTCATTGGCAGTTCATCGGTATAACGAATAGGCCATTGTCGACACCCATTTATCAGACAATCGTAATTTTTTGCGTGGGATATTAATGATCAATATATATATTTAACAACAATTTTAATGAAATTTATTCAAACAAATTATATATAAATAAACCTATATTCACTTATATTGCTTCTTATTTTAAAATATTAATTTAAGTTTACAAACGACAAATCGTCAAATTTACTATTTTTAACAGACAAATTTAACCTTTTTATATAGAAGTTTACTTTTTTATCTGAAAATATTACTGTTCAAAATAGTAAATTTGATCAGTATATGAATGTCAATGTTTTTTTTGTCATTTTTTACAATATATTGTTATGATATGACATTAAGTCTTCTAATTAATAAATTCTAATTAATAACAAACATTTTCTATCAAAAAAAGTACGTTTAAATTAATTTAATTAGCTATTTAACTAATTATTAGTCGGGTTTAAGAAAGCATTATCTGTTTAAAAGATTAAAGTTTTTGTTATTGTGATATAACTATATAAATAGTTTTACAGATTATACTAATTAAAGAATAATAATGCTCATTAATAATAAATACAGAATCGTTCTTGAAGCGATGGATGCAAATTTTGTATTCAGAATATAAATGCAGTTTTTGTATGGATTATATTGATTTTTCATCTGAAAAACCATATTGAAAGACGTCTTCGAGGTGAGAATGGAGACAAGGACTGAACGCCGCCGCATTGGCAAATATTATAAGCGAGCGATCATTGTCCCAGTACGAAATCGGTCAGAAAAGAATCACCTTCGATATAAGTATTGGAATTAACCCTTCTACAGTTGCGCGCGACTATATACAGATGTGCACACATAACTTTGCATTGAAAAAGCTGCTCGGATCGCGCACTTTTCATCCAGTTTGCAAAGTCTCTGCTGTTCTTCTCCATTTAGTTCGCGGTTGTTCACCGTTCAACCAGCAGGCAAGAATAAATGTATGCACGTAAGAAGGTACTGTTTTTACAGCCTTCGTTCTTTGGCCGACTCTATTTTTCGTCTTCTTTCCAACCTTTCCTTTCTCTTGGCCCGACTCTCTGTTCATTTAATTAGAAGCTCAAGAGCTCGCAAAATCTTTCGTAACGCAGTCGTTCTCAAACCATTTCATTTGAATAAGCTCCGTCGTAGAATTGAGTTTTCTCAATTTTGGCGCAGTGGCGATAAAAAGGCTGCGACTTGACAAAAACGTCCATACTGAGGAAAAAAGAAAAAGACCTTTGTTTTCGGCATTAAACATAATGCCTCTTAAGGCCTCATCAGTTTTTAGGACAGTGGTGTGTGGAAGGTTAAGACTCGAGTCAGAGCGTTCTGAATATGATAATATAAATATAAATTAAGATTTGCAGTAAAACATATGCAACAAGTATACCGAAATACACAACAAGTTATATACGTCCATGTAAACTGTAAATTATTATAAGAATGAAACATGTCTGGAATTAAAGGATACTTTGATATCGGACTGACATGAATTCTTATAATAATATTAACTATTATTTTATGTTAATGTTTAGTTTATGTAAAAGATACACCGATAATTTACATCCGTGGTCTTAGAATAATCCGAGCTAAAAAGTGTATATGAAAATTTCAAAACTTGAACAAAGGCCAACTGAAACTAGATTCCAACTGGATAGAATACTATGCATCTTTCTCGCAAACATAAGATTCCCAGTGAAAGAAGATCCAGTATAGATCTTGTCCATAGCTAGTTGGACATTTTAATAAGGAGCGTTTGAGTAAGGAAGACGCTTGTTTAATTGAGCCGCGCGGAGGTGGTTTGGAAAGCAAGGGCCGCGTGCGAAACGAGAATGGACTGACCTACCGTAGGATCATCCGATCTATTCAAGCGCCGTACATTCATCTTTGGTCTCTCAGGATGCGAGACAAAAGCTGCGATGAAACAGAACCCCCTTGGTGTTTGTGCGCGTGTTTCTCTGGTATTGTCTCCCTCTCGGATATACGACTTCCGGTACCGCATGGCAGACGCTACCTCAATGGGATGAAGATGCGTTTTTCAATGAGGACGATTCCACGATTATTTCTGCGGTTCTTCTCGTCTTCCGTGCGAATGCGAATGTACCATCTAGTCGCGTACCTTTTTTCCCTCCCCCGTTCCATTATTCTACCAACATGTAGCTCTGTCTTTCGTAGATTATATTTCCGATGCCGAGTGTCTGAGATAAAACTAGGTGAATGATCCTCAAAATAACTCAAGTAATTGTCTAAAAATGTGCAGCAAGGTTGCTTATGCAAAATTTAACATAACTATTTAAAACTCAAAATATTTAATCATCGTTTCAACACAATATGTTTACAAAATATAATGCAATGAAATTTCGTTATATATTTGCAATTCATTTATATATTACGTAATTGCTTTTTATATGTTTTAAATTATTTGAAATAGGGGTTTTTAACTGTATTTTATGGATCGGTATTCCAAATTATTGTTTAACGCACTTATTAAACACTTCCACTTATTCAGTTATTAAACAGTTAGACAAATGGACCAATTCTGGCAACCAAGTTTGTGCCAGCATGGCCAAAATACGGTTAAAAACTAAAATAGCAGAGAAAGTGAATTGAACCAGGCATGGCATACGCAGAAAATTTTATTTATTCAACTAAAATGTTTTTAAATTTTCAAAATGTTTCGTGCATTCAACTAAATTTTGGTTATATGAACACAAATTTGGTTGAATCAACAAAACAATTCTCTGCGTGCGTTTGTATTATATAGTGTAATACAAAATTAAAATGTACTAGATAAAAACTATTACTTAAAAGTTCGAAAACTAATACTGCTAGAATACTGGTAACAGTCCTGGGCCGACGTTATCTCTCCAACGATGGTAAATTATTGGACCTACGCCGGTGTACAATTGGGATAGTACTGGTAACTCTGGTGCCAGTACTTGGCCAATATTGCACCATTTGTATTATTCCTGCTAGATTATGTTGTCATAAAAATTTCTATTAACGCATTGAATAATGTAAAAGTAGCAGTTGGGGTGAATTAACGTTTAAATCTTCTCACATGAAGACCTTTTGGAATATTACAAAAGGTTTAAATCTGCGCGGAAAATAATATATTACAGCCGAGGGCGCCACTGCGCCCGAGACTAGTACGATGTTTTACGTACCGGCGCAGCGTGCCGAAAGTGGAACTATCTGGTATAGAGTGCCGAAAGTGTCAACTTTCGGCACAAGACACAGATAGTTCCACTTTTATCCGCTGCGCTGGGTGCGTAAAATATGTTAGTGCATTAATTATAGTAGTATATGTTTATCCTCATATTATTACCATAATAAACAATATAAAATATAAGTATCTTAATCAAGTATATTTTTCCATATATTAACCTGATATGAATATTATTAACATGTATGTTTATTAAATGTTTATTATTTGTGTAACTCGACAGAATGGGTTATGTCAGCTATAAATGAACAACTTCAAATTAAATCTTTTTTCTGGCTTTCAAAATTAGAATAAATTTGCTTTATGTCCAGAATAACATATACAATAAATATAAAATGTATAATATAAAATTAGTGTATCAAAATAACAAATTATAGATATATCTTTGAGTCAGCAGACAAGAAGGAAATATAATTTTTTTATAGCTCCACAGTATTGTTAAAATGTACTCAAATTATGAAAATGGATAAAATTGTATCGGTTATATATAATTATATGTTTAACAAAATTGGTCAAAGTTTCTGACTCCAGCAAAGTTATTTATACTATAACTTATACTAGTAAAAATATAGCCGAATTAGCCATATTTCTACTAGTTTACGTTATTAGACATCCTTTCCGTGCATAGTTCATACTCTAAAAAGGATCATTGTTACTTTTTTGTCTCATTAAAAAAGCAAAATAAACAGGAGATATTTTTCATATTACGCTCGGCCCAATATTGGCAAACATTACTGGGTTTCAACTTTGATCTAATATTGGGCCAATCTTCGGTTATTAATTGGCATAAACTTGGGCCGTACTTGTACCGTAGATAATGTTTATTATGGAGATCAGACATAGCCGAGGAATAGCTAAACATTGGCGCTTGCTTGGTACAAGCTTGGGCCAAACTTGCAAAATAAATAAAGTTTAACTTAGTCTTTGACCAGCTGTGGGCCAAGCTTGGGCTAAGCTTGGGCCGTTTATTTTTTTCTACATGGGTTCCTACAGCCTTACCATTAAACACGCGAATGATCTAATTTACACTTGAGTCAAAATCTGTTTTTATAAAATTAAAATTCTCATATTAACTGTTATATATTTACGACGATAAATAAATATATAAGAAAATCTACAAAACGTGTTTGCACATTTCCAGTCAGATACAAAAAAAAATTATATTATATTGTTATACTATAGTTTCATAACATCATTATATGCTAATATGAATGATAACTTAAAAATATATACACTGAGAAAAAAGTTTGTAGAAAAATTGTCTTATTTTTAATTAATTTTACTATACTTATGATAACGCTGGTATAAAGATCATTTTCGTAAAAAATTACGTTTCAATATGTTTGCGATTATCAGAATTTTCGCCGTAAAGTATGGTACAATTCAGAAGAATAATAATTTTGTTTGCAAATTTTATGAATTTATGAAAAACAAGGTCTCTCCGACGTTAAAAGAGGATTGAAATAATCCTAATTCCAAATTAAAATTGTATTAAACTAAAAAACACCAAGCAAAGGTAATTGCAAATAACAATTTTTGTTTAATTATCAGTGTGACTGAAAATAATTTTAAAATTAATTTTGAAATAAAAATTAAAAAACTTTAAATTAACGTACTAATTCAGTCATCCGGTGACTTCATACAAGTTAAATTATACATTTACTATAATTCATCATAATTCTACATATATATATATGTATATATATTAAATTCCTGACGTAAAAACGTGTACCAAATTTTAGCGCAAAATTAATAATGCATGCCAAATTTTGTTGTTCATTATTATCGTCTACTTATTATCTACTGTGCTTTTGAGTAAATTAAATTTAATGCTTAATGTTTTTTATTTTGATTGAGTTAATCGCCGCAAGAGTGGCCGCTTCCTCGAACTGTTTTGATTTTATCTTAAAATTCAATTCTGTCGGCGGGTCCACGTTTGCGTCTGACAATGGGCAAAAGTCTTTTTTCCCGCGTGTATTTGAAACAGATTTAGCAGAGGTGCGCTCAATACAAACGAACGTATGTTCATGCGCTACGGCGTGGTCGGCTAAGTGCCTAATTGTCGTGATATGCGTGCCTGAATGCTGGCTCCTCACCTTCCCCGTAACTGCGTTTCTTCCCATAACGCACCGAGGGTTTAATCCGTGACCCATTGTTTCATCGACTTGTGAGTCAAGCCTTAACGGATTTTGTCTTACAAATGACAAAATACGTTGAACACTCGCGTCGACTCTTGCGAGGGTTATTTTATTGTTATCTTAATTTGCTGGCTCACGGCAAAATTGAACGCGCGTTTTAATTTGCAGTAAAGCGTGGTATTTGAAATCAATAAAATTGCAGTTAGGTTGTCTCTCATCCGATTCGGGTGACACATTTGTTTGTAATACTTTAATAGTAATAATTCGTTTAATCGTAACACTTTGATTGCATTCGATTAGTCGTAGACAAAAAAATGGAACAAAGACAAATTCAAAATTGAATTGAATCTATAAACGTCTGGCTGTTTGAAAAGTTTTTGAAAATATTTTCCGACTTGATTAACGTAGTCATAAAACTCGCGTCTTATAGTCATCTTCAAATATAACCGAACATTGTTATTAGTATCAATGATGGCTATTATTCATTCTTAGCTTCTCAGCTTTGTTTAAGATTCCATCTTGCCAAGTATAATTTGAAATGTGTTGCAATTCGCAGTTCTATTTAAGAGGCCGACGGAATGCCAAAGAGTCTTTGCAGAGAGGCATCGTTATTCGTAAAAAGACGTATAATACGAAAGTGGGAACAGTGATACGTTAACGTCGAGAGCAAGGTTAATAATATTCCCTATATTTTGCTCGTTCCAAAATAGATCGCTAAACCAAAACTCGACTACGCACGAAGGCAACGACATTTTTAATTTCAAAATTTATATTAAAAAAGTCGCGCTGCGTCGCTGTCCACTGTTTACTTTGAATTTGTATTATTAATAAAAAGGCACGTAACTCGGTTCAATTTTAATTCTATTTAATTAAGTCTATTTAAGACAATCAGAAAAATGAAATAATGGCGAAGTATGAAATATATTTAAATGATAATGGCAGCGTTTAAAATATAATATTTCAGCGCCTGCTAATTTTCAACATTTAAAATAAAAAAACACAATTTTTCAAAGTGAAGCTCATAAAAATAGAAAATTGAAAATAAATTTGTTTCATTACTGGTTTCTTTATTCTTGCATGCACATGCGTCATAAAAACTCATCATCATAAATTAGCTGATGACATTGCAATGATAAATATCATGGACACAATAGCGAGTTTGAGCATATTATCATTTCACGTAATCACGTCGTTATCGATTGATTTAAATTTGCATTCGAAACGAGTAAGTTAGATATGCTATAAAATGCGAGACAAGAGCATGAATGGCAATCGACGAGGAGGCGTGACTCCAAAGTGACGATAACTCAATGACTGCAAAGAGGATGAGCAGTGTGACTAGACACGCAAAACAATACCTTCGGGGATGCGCGCGCTCATGATCCGCCTACACGGCAAATCTGTTTCGCGATACGTAATTCAAAGCGTAATTTTATTCTTAATTATTCTTATCGCGCGGAGTTTCGGCACTCTCGGCAACATACAACTTTGCAAATAAACATTATGCCATCGCTATAATAATAATAATAATTTCGACCAAATTGACTCGAAGAATATCTTTTACGCAACGCAATTTGTCAGCTGTACTCGTCACTGAACAAACTGCTAATCGGTTCAGAATGTTGTTGTATAAAAGAGGGAATTAAGTGGAACGCGATCCACTCGTGAGCGTACCTTGTGCGAGTTTCCTGGCCACCGGCTTGGATCTCATCGCTGAACTGAGGATGAATTTGAAACCAAAACACTGTCAACGCGTATTGCAGTACTCCGAGCCATGCGACTTGCGAAAACCAAAGGAAAAGTCGTTACAATTCCGCGATCGAAATATCGCAACTGTGCACGTGCCGACAACCAACTATTTACAATTTGAGCCGACAAGCGTGCATAGTTGAGCACAATTTTCACACGTAAAATATGAAATTCGCGTCGGTCGAAAACAACTTCGTAGCCGATGGTCCACGCCGAGACGAATCCAAATGTAATCCGACTCGAGTTGACTGAGAGATGAATTTGGGATTTGGTGAGACTGAGAGTCGGATCTTGACCTCGGCTGTTCGCGATGGCAACGCGCGATGGATCTGTAGCCCGAAACGGAGGAGAGGAGAAGCACTCGTTGAAACCCCTTCCAGCGAAAACTGCCGCTAGCCGCTGCTCCTACTCCGGAGCTACTACCTCCTTTTCCAAGATACTCCTACGCGTTCTCCCTCCAATTCTTCGACTCGACGTCGCCGCGGATGTCGGAATCTTCTTCTTCTCTCCTCCACTTTTTTACCGTCTCGTTTTCTTAAGCGGCGCCCTTCCTCACCTGCCACGGGCAACCTGTAGGCTCGCCCCTCCACCGACGAAGCTTCCCTCTGTCCACCAATGATCAACCTCTATCTCCGACTCTTTCGCTCGGCTCCTTTAAACAGAGGGTTGGACTAAGCTATCTACGGCGCTGCATTGCTTCGGTTCGATTTAAACTTAAGCGACTGTCCACTTAACCGCTTTGACGCCAAAGTCAAATTAACCGAGCGTCGCGGTTGTTTCGTTTCAAAAGCTTTCCTCGCGGAAAATGTTTGATTAACCGCTGCGCAATCGAAGGCTTAAGAATTGACCGCGTGACACACAAACGGCTGCCAAATTTGTGCGCGAATAAACAACCAAAGCTGAGCCACTCACAAAAGTACGCGAGTCCGAAGTTTGAAACCGCCGACGCAAATTTTGGATCGCGCCGTGGCCGAACGCTGACTAGTCCGGACGCCGATTTGCTGGCTTCGCTCGGCTCCTTGGGCTTCTTTCCGACATCGCTCCTTCTACCTGCACAGTGCTCGCGCGCGTCGTCGCGACGTTTCGACGCGACCGCGCGCACCCTCGCGGGCGCAGCTCCGCCCTGCCCTGGCTTCTCATCGCGACGCGACACACATCTACCCAGCATCCGTTTGCCTGTTTTTGCGGCTACCCTTTTACGCGCATACCTGGCAACAATCATTCGTTACGCGCCTCGGCCTTTGTCGCGATACAAATTTGACGCAGCAACTGCGATTCGCTTACATAATATAAATACGATAAATAGCCTACTGCTTCGCTCAGTTCGGTTAGTTTCGTCAAAGAATGCCATTGAACTTTAAAAGGTCATGTTTGCTTTGAGATTGCATTAAATGCTACCGTAATTATATGAAAACATTTTGCAAGTGCAAGAACGTATTACTTTAACAAACACCGTGTCGACTATAGCTTTGTCGATAATTACAGTCCGGTTCTGTGCATAGAAATATCGTCGAAGCAGTCACTGCACGGTTAAACGTACGCTCTTGTGTTTATTTCTACCGAACAAATCATAAATCCAGCATTCCTGGTTATAACTGACTTTGCATTACCACTTTATAGACAGTCCCGGAATTCGATTTTTGCTTCTCTTTTCTCATTATTATTGTTTCGAAAATTAATTTTTTTATTATATTATATTATATAATTATATTAATTATATTTTTTATATTTAGATGAGCGAATTGTCTAAACAATCTGCATTGATACAGATATCATATTATATGAAACGTAACCTACAATTTTTACAATCTGTTGAATTGAATATCTGTTTATTCGAATCGGCTATCTGTAGTTTAACAATCTAATTTTAATATCTCAACTGAAAAAACGAAATTGTAACGAGAACCATTTATATCGTTCGTGGTACAATGCCATATTGTAAAACCCTTACAAATTCAAATAGTAATTATGCGGGCCAATGAAATGACATAGAATTCAATTGTTTTGATCAGTCGGAAGCCTCGAAATGTTACAATGTAAATTGTACAATTTTATTTTGTCAGTGTAGATTGTGAATTTAACAATCGCAGTGAGAAAATAAAATTTTTGAATTTGAAAAAGTCCTCCGCGTCGTTTTGTATCAAATTATATATACGAACGTAACTGCATATTCTGGATGCACTATACCCAGTAAAGAATTAAGCACGGTACATGAAACTAATGACCGCCGCCGTTCGGTTAAACGTCAAATTTGTTTCGGTTCAGTTTTCGGAAGGTGTGTTGTAAAACGACACTTCTGACAATCCTATTTTCTCTTTGTCGTTGTTTTGATACACTCGACAAACGCGTCAAAGGTGAATAACATCGGCACAGTAATTTTTGTATTCTTTATTCAACGAACCAACAATTTCGTTCAATAAAACTATATTTAATTAAAGCAGCATCTTCGAGCCTAATGTGCGTCTCAACCCAAGTAGAAATTTCTCTAGTAACTCACGAGATACTAGACAAATTTCTACTAGGCTGTATTACGTCAGATCATCTTAAAAACGTCAATTTTATACTATTAATCTAGTTACTATGTATTTGATTATTTTAATTCAGTTTGCTGATACTGGCGGTTTTTAAATCACGGATTCAAACACTGGCAAATGTTGTTGTTTAAATTAAACGATTTTTCGATGTAGGCGAGAATAAAAATATTTATTTCAACTGTAATAATAATTGCGTACACAAATACAGAACGCTTTTATGTCCGGCAGGTGTTCTCGGGCATTGATTGTTTTGGTCATCTAGCTGGAGACGGGCAGGCACTGTAACCAGTGGTACAATTAAACATACATAAGTTCTCAACTTAAATTGAATATGCATCTGCTCTCCTCATTGGCGATCGTTAAATCACGTTTAAAATCGATTTCTCCGACGTGCTTTACGACTTTGCGTCGTGACCCTTTGTACATAAATTTCAAAATCCTATTATTTTATTAAGAAATATTTTCTTGCTCTTAATCGTCGTATATCACAAGCTACGATCACTTTATTCCTATTACCTCTCGAATAATTAATAATTATTTTGTAATCATTAAACATGCTACTTTCATTGCAATTATTTCTATTGTTTTACGTATCACTAGCTGTATATGTTTACTAAAGACAAATTCGAGAAAAAAAATTGAAACAAATTGAAAAAAAAATTTACTGTAATTTATGATAAGACGAGTGCATAAATATTATTTAGAATTTAGTAGAATGTGTAAACCAAAATATTATAAATCTAATAAATTTTTATATAAAGTATGGTCAACATTGTCAGGTTCATAATATTTTTGTTTATAAATTCTATTAAATTCTGACAAGTAATGTCTTTGTGCCAACTATTGTCTAATGCCGTTTGATAAAGTATAGTAAACTTTTACTATACTTTTCTTTCCGTGTAAAACACGCGTATTTGTAGCGTTATTATCTACAATTTTTGTGAGTTAAAAATGAAAATGTTAAATCCCTCGCCCTGTTATATTAAACAATTCATATATTACTAACGAATATGTAATTGAGATAAAAACTTATTTGCCGAAGAAAAGAAATTGGTTATTAATGAAAAAGGCACACATTCAGGCATCGCTAGGAGGAACATTTGGACAAGTAGGAGCGGCCCTGCGTCTTGTTAAGTACTCTGTATTCAATTAATTTCGATCCTCTGACGAACATACCTTCTCTCCGCGAGAGAAGGAGTTTTGCGAGTTTCACGATGAAGCCAGACAAAGACGGACGATTATCCTCCGAGCGAATTTACGCCGCTTTTTTCCTCTTCGACTATTAAAATCATTCCGACAATAAACATTGCAAACATTTTTCTATAAAAAGTGCAAATAATCAAATTAGGCGTTCATTGAATAAAAATTGTTCCTGACATTTATTCAAAATGTTTTTTTATATATGTATAAGTATTTTAATATAAAATAAAATGCATTTTAATACATATTTTAAACGTACAATATTTTATATTATACACAATAACTTTATACGCTTCAATTGCAAAAGCTTTTCTTGTAATTACATTATAAAACGGAATAATTTAATAATAAAGTATACAACTATTGTTTCGACAACAAAGTGAATAAACAAATTCCCTTACATATCTAGCATTATTCAATTATTATAAATACATCACAATTTTACCGTAAAATGAATACATTTATATTTCTTAAATTATAACATACAATATAAGATAAAAAATTTCGTTTACAATCTTTGAATTAATTCATTTCTCTGCTATTACTAAAAAAATATACAAGATATAATTCCTGCATAGTACTTGTAATTGAATTTTGTATCTAACTCAATAGGTATTTGAAAATACTAATAAATTTTACATTAAATATAGCTCACAATTCTTGGTATATTTTTACTATAATAATCAGTAAGTAACTTTTGTTTTCTCCTACGCAGTTACTAAAAAAATAGTAGGATTTGTAGGAATATTGTGGGAGTATATACAGTGCAACGAACATGTAAAATGTGTAAGATTAATAAGAGTAATATAATATATAAGAAGGAGAGGAGAGAAAACTCTAATAAGAAAATATTCTTATACGCCGCAATTTTCTTTCAAAATATAGCTTTTTTTATTTTTGTGGTAATTGTATTACGCAGAAAAATTTTTACAATATCTTATATTAAAGAGTAGTGTTATCAAGGTAGTATTATAAAAGTTGCTTTAGTAGTATAGAAACTTTCAAAATGTTTGTTACGACATTCTTGGAATATCAGAATTATAATAATTTTAAATATAACTAAAATAATTTTCTCTTTATTGTGTGGTTTTTTATCTATAATTGTTATATAATTTCTGTAATTATTTATCTTTAATTATTAATATTACTACACTGAAAAAAAGTTCCTATACAAATTGCTGTATTTTTAATTAATTTTACCATAATATCTGGAAATGCTGGCAAAAAGAATATTTATATAATAAATTACTAGCCATCTGTGTGAATATAATTATTGCAATATCCCTAGTAGAAATTTCAATCGGGCAGAAAAATGGCCCCGATGTGGAAGTTTTGTTCCCATATAGGGAACTTCTCAGGAAACCCGATCAGGGCCAATAGGTGCATGTAACGCATGGGTATGATATGGC